>LBNU01024138.1:11400-22374 GCA_014162995.1 Artemisia annua
TAGACTCTACTTCTAGACTCTGCTGCTAGACTCTACTGCTCTGCTGCTAGACTCTACTTGTAGACTCTGCTGCTAGACTCTACTGTTATGCTGCTAGACTCTACTGCTGACTCTGCTGCTGATTCAAAGTGCTGCTCGTTTTAACCACTGAATCCTACTATTATGGAAAGTATTATGTTATAATTAATGGGCCGTTAATTATTCATAATTCCATGAGCTAGGGTTTGAGTAAACTCTATTATAAATAGAGATCATAACATTCTGCATGAAGCACGATCAACAAAAACCCTAAACACTTGAATACACTTCTGTTCTTGATTTGTGCCTAAAACAAGAACATCACTTGGTCTTATCCCATAGAGATATTCGTGTAACCCAGGCATATGGTCGAATAGTTTCTATTGGAAAGTGATACCACGACTTCAAGTGAATATCCGGTACTCATTGATTATCTTAACCTTAATCTGGAACACAGTAACACCTACATAACCAACAAAAGCGTCCGGATCCCATACACTCGGTCATCTCCAACGAAGACCTTTTGATGGAAATCCTAGTCAGGTTACCAATACTCTCACTTCTTATATTTAAATCCGTTTCCAAACAATGGCTTTCTCTTATTAAATCCCCTGATTTCACTCTTCGCCTCACCCGAAAACTCGACCCCCCTTGTGGCCTCTTCCTCAGGAATTACTCTATGCTACCCAGTTATTATAGAATCTTTAAGTATGATTTTATGCCATTGGATATCCGCATTCCGAGTGCTTCAAAATTTGCTTTTGGTCATAAGGCACCACCTGGTGGTAATCTTGAGATTTTGCAGTCGTGCAATGGTTTGCTTTTATGTCATTTGTCATCCTGTAAGAAATTATTTGTATACAATCCATCTATTAAGTGTATGTTTAAGATGATTCCAGAACCCACTAATGTGACATTTATTCTAAGTTCTATAATTGGTGGTACGAGAATGGCGTTTGATCCTACTAAATCACCTCATTACAAAGTTATTTATGGTAAACAAATATGTGACGTTGTTGGTGTTTGTGTTCAAATATATATTTACAATTCGGAAACGGGCGTTTGGAGCGTTTGTGGGGATCGGTTTCACTTCAAAAAATTTATGCGTTTTCAAGATGGAGTATATTGGAATGATGCCATTCATTGGGTAAAGATGGAAAGAGGGTCGAATTTGCATTTTAAGTTAGATATATTAAATGAGTGTCCGGTTTTGACAACCTTAAAAACCCCTTTAACCTTTGATGGGACGGGTTATTGTGAATGCAAGTTGGTCGAGTCTCGTGGTTGTTTGCTTCTTATTTGTAGGGGTAATTATGCAAAAGAGTTGTATATTTATGAGATGAATGGGTGTTCTGAATGGTCGGTGAAGTACATTGTTAATCTTGATGACATTACGGTGACATTACCCGAAAGGTGGAGTATCAAATCAGATGTTCACTGTATTGTTTTGGGAGAAAGGGAAGCGGATTCTTTTATAGTGATGAAGTTACCTCATAAAGTTATACAATACATGATCGTGTCAAAGACTCTCTGCACACTCGTTAATTTAGGATCAGAGCTCGATTATGATAGATGCTTTGAGTACATTGCATCCTTTGCTAATGTGTGATTCTGCTTTGTGTTTCAGGTATGATTTACATGCTTAGTTATAGTGTTAATGCTACAATTGCTTTGTTAGAGTGTATTTAGAATCGATAATAGTCGTCATGGCTGAGTTTGTTTTCTTGATTTATTTACTCAAATTCTGTTCTGATAACCGAGTGTGTGCAGAGTCATTAAAACTAATTTCTCTGTTATGATACTCATTAATAACTATTATGATTAATTGAAAATACTTATTGGCGCTATTAATGTTGTCATTTCAGTGGAGTAAGGAACACATTTGCCTTGTAACATTTCTTTATGCCCTTTATAATCTTTAGGCAGACGCAAAAAGTCAGGATAGACAATTGCTATATTGTCCAATGTAATGCCTTAAGTGCAAAACGTGCAATGTGGTCTAATGCCTGCTACCTAAAACTTGTAGACAGGTTTTAAAATAAAAGAGTCGCTATTGGTTGTGATGTTTGAGTTCTTTCTTTCAACTCCAGCGAAAGATATTGGTCTGTTTGATCCACATAATCACTCTTTGGACATGCTGTTTTTGGTCAGGTTGTTGATGGATTAGATGTCCTGAAGGCCATTGAGAAGGTGGGATTGAGCAGCGGAGCTACATTAATTCCGGATGTCATCGTGGATTGTGATCAAGTATCTTAGGACTTAGTTTTATACCTAGGTTTAGTATTAGATTGTTTTAACTGAAGTTAGTTTTACTGTTTTTTCTTTGAATCTTTAGCTTATGTGCCTTTAATGAAATGATCAACTTACTATCACTATTTCTGTGCAATTTGGTCTCAAATGAAGGGAGTGTTGGTTTTGGCTATGTTTGGTCATAAGTCAGAAAAAAAAACTGAATAATTAAGATTATTAAAAATAAGCTCATAAGCCCGATTACAAGGTTCTTTTTGAGATTTATCAATATTTGGAATACATGTATGTTGTAAGACGTGTCATATTTAATACTCCATTTATGTTTTTCGATTCAATGTTAAATGTTGTTTCGAGAAAAACATGGTTTGGAGTTAATGCGTGTAAAGTATAAACACTGCTCCACTTTCAAGTTCTTTGTCTTTGATAAAGTGCAGAACCACATCAGTAGTTTAATAATGATCCCCTGTAGTTGCAGTTTGATACCGTACATTAGGCGTACAATGTGCCAACAAAAAAGATCACATACATGTGTTTAAATACCTTAATCATGTGTCATTGAACTATTGAAGCATGAATGTATAGAACATGAAAAGGATGACAAGCTTGTTTTTTTTGCTAGCTGTCCTGTTTCAGACTGTCATCACTACTCACAGTTCTGAATTTACGATAAGAGAGGCTACTATTGATAAGATTAGAACACCTTTTAACTAAAACAAACAACGTCTAAGGGTCTAANAGCGAAAGATATTGGTCTGTTTGATCCACATAATCACTCTTTGGACATGCTGTTTTTGGTCAGGTTGTTGATGGATTAGATGTCCTGAAGGCCATTGAGAAGGTGGGATTGAGCAGCGGAGCTACATTAATTCCGGATGTCATCGTGGATTGTGATCAAGTATCTTAGGACTTAGTTTTATACCTAGGTTTAGTATTAGATTGTTTTAACTGAAGTTAGTTTTACTGTTTTTTCTTTGAATCTTTAGCTTATGTGCCTTTAATGAAATGATCAACTTACTATCACTATTTCTGTGCAATTTGGTCTCAAATGAAGGGAGTGTTGGTTTTGGCTATGTTTGGTCATAAGTCAGAAAAAAAAGCTGAATAATTAAGATTATTAAAAATAAGCTCATAAGCCAGATTACAAGGTTCTTTTTGAGATTTATCAATATTTGGAATACATGTATGTTGTAAGACGTGTCATATTTAATACTCCATTTATTTTTTCGATTCAATGTTAAATGTTGTTTCGAGAAAAACATGGTTTGGAGTTAATGCGTGTAAAGTATAAACACTGCTCCACTTTCAAGTTCTTTGTCTTTGATAAAGTGCAGAACCACATCAGTAGTTTAATAATGATCCCCTGTAGTTGCAGTTTGATACCGTACATTAGGCGTACAATGTGCCAACAAAAAAGATCACATACATGTGTTTAAATACCTTAATCATGTGTCATTGAACTATTGAAGCATGAATGTATAGAACATGAAAAGGATGACAAGCTTGTTTTTTTTGCTAGCTGTCCTGTTTCAGACTGTCATCACTACTCACAGTTCTGAATTTACGATAAGAGAGGCTACTATTGATAAGATTAGAACACCTTTTAACTAAAACAAACAACGTCTAAGGGTCTAAGGCAGTTATTTATAAAGCAGTTATTGAAGTTAACCCTGATGCAGTTATTGAAGTTATTTATTAAGTTGATGTAACAACTCAATCCAATTTATAAAGCAGTTATTGAAGTTAACCCTGATGCAGTTCTTCCAGCTAAGAAAGCTGATCAAGAGCAAAAGGCTCACCCAAGTCGCACTTTGGGTTGCATGGTGTCCCTATTTTGCTGAAGGATAACATTGCTACCAAAGATAAGCTCAACACGACTGCTAGATCTTATTCTTCTTGAGTCGGTGGTCCCTCGAGATGTTGCTTCAGTCGGTGTGATTAAGAAGTTGACAGAATCAGGAGCGATCATACTTGGAAAGCAAGCTTGAGTGAATGAGCTGATTACAGAAGTTCCAGTGCACTATGCACATAGTGGTTGGAATGCCAGAGGTAAACAGGCAGTTGTTATGCGGTGTTTAGGTTATCTTAGTTAATAGTGCTTATGCTTTTTAGCTTATAAGATTAATAGCTATATAAAGCTAATCAGAATCTTATTGGGTTATTGTATTGTAAAAAAAGAGGTTCAGTAACCTTAGCCAAACAGACCCTTAGCTCAATAAAGATAGTTGAATAAACAAACCCAAACATCCCTAAGTAGATTCATCTTGAAAGATGGCAATTTAATTAGATTAACCCGGTGAGGCTGCGTACATCTAAGTCAAAAGGCTCGCCCTCCACGCGTATATCCGTTTACCCGTTTATCATTTTTTGCAAGAGAAAAGATGAATTCCACACTTCTTTTGTATTTAACGACTTCTTAATTTGTATAGAACCTGTTGCAACAAACATGGCTACTGTATCACTGGGTAAGGAAACAGATGGATCGATCCTATGTCCTTCGATTGCCACCTCATTAATCGGGATGAAACCCACTGTAGGCATCACAAGCCGATCAGGAGTCATTCCCGTTACTCCTAGGCAAGACCAGTTGGGTAAGCCGAAAGTTACCCATTTGGTGTAATCTTCATCAACGCATATCCATTTAACTTTGCTTAACCTTTGTTGGTGAATTTAGACCGATGTGTAGGACAGTAACTATTGTTGTGTATGTCCTTGACGCCATTGTGGGTTTTGATATATACGATGAAGTAAGTAGAAAAGCTTACAAAATACATTCCAAAAGGTGGTCATTTAAAATACCTAAAACGCGATGGAGTTAGAGGAAAGAGGTTAGGATTAATTAGGCTTTATCCTGACTTCGCATTTAGGCTATGTTTGGCGCAAAGTTTTTTGGAGCTTTTTGGGATGATGAGCGGTGAATAATGAGCTTTTTGATTTTTAGTGTTCGTTTGGCATGAGAGCTGTGAGCTTTGCTATTTTTTAGGAAAGCTCATTTTTCCAATGCTTTATGAAGCTGTGAGCGGTGAGCAGTGAGCTGTGGCTACTGCTCACAGCTACAGCTCACAGCTACTGCTCACTGCTACTGCTCACAGCTACTTTTGCCAAACATAGCCTAACAATGACAATGAAAGCTCGAATAAGTTTGAGAAACCTCCATATTAAGGTAAAGCATTTATATCATTCCTTGTTTTGTTTCAATATCTACTTCTGTCACAATACCAAACATCAACTATATCGCTAATTCATAGTTTATTCGTGAGGATATAGCAACACCGGCATAATTCAAGATAGCTCTTAATGCCTATCTTGAGGAGCTAGTGGCTTCGCCAGTGAGATCTTTTGCAAACGTAATAGCATTCAATAAAAAATTTGCAAAATTGGTTAATAAAGATCACATCATACACTAATAATACCGTATGCAAATTGTTTCGTGGTTCTTGCTATTGGGTAATGGGGGATATCTTGGAACCAATGTTCCGGTTGGGTATGATAAAAATGGCGGTCCTTATGGTATTACTTTTGGAAGTTTAAAGGATTCAGAGAAAGCTAATAGAAATTGCTTATGGATTCAAACAAGCTACTAGAGTTTAGAAAGCCACCCTCAATCGGGGAATAAATGTGATCAATAATCTACGGTTTTTGCTTATCTTTTCTTAATAGATAATGTAAAAAGCTTTTGTGTTGTATGTTCTTCAATGCTACCGTCATCTCTTTTATATCAGTAAAACACATAATCAATCTGATCATCATCGAGTCCAAGAGTGACAATTTTTTACACATAAAAAAAACGACCCGAAACTGACAAAAAAAAATCAAATGGTTTAGAGTTGAGGCTAAACAAGTTCAGTTTGTAAATGTACCGACATGACTAACTAATGTAATAAAAGGGTTAAGTTCTAGTCGAGATTCTTAACCCGTTTAAACTTACAGATCAATTATTAAATTATAAAAGTTGCATATTCGCCCGATTGATGAAAAAGAAATAGAATTGGAAAAGTCCAAAGAAGACTTTGTTTTTATTTATTAAAAATATACCCAATTACTTATGTTTTTGTTTCATAAAGTTTCGAACTAATTCATCAGGGTGGTGGCAACCATGACTCAACCAAAACCCAATACCTCACCACCCACCAATAATATCATTCCACCTCATCTCATACTTCAACTATACCTCACCATACTTTTTAGTGGCAACCATGATTCAACATATCTCAACTAATTTTATTTTTTTATTTTTTATTTTCATTAATTATATTAAACAATTTAATAAAAACATAAATATTTCATTAATAATTAAAATAACATTACATAATACTTAAAAAAACATAATTAAAAGAAAATTACATAATAATTAAAAAAAATAAAAAAATATCTAGTCATCGAGGTATGGTAAGTCTTGAGCGTCTACGTGCTCCGTAAGATCATATCGGAGACGGTAATGGATATCTTCATCGTGTAACTCCGGTAATACACTATCGCCATAAACTGGCGCGACCGGCTGATCCATTATATGAACCGATGATATTGCCACCCGGTCGTCTTTTAAAATTATATTGTGAAATATGATACACGTATAAACGAGTTGTCAAATCTTTTCGACCGACATAGCCCGTAGAGGACGATTGAGAATCATCCATTTTGCCTTAAGATGACCAAAAGCTCGCTCGACATCTTTTCTTGCAGAATCTTGTAGCTTCTTGAATCTTTTTTCCTTTGGTTCAGTGGGATACTTATATGCTTTAACAAACTTTGAATACGTAGGATAGATTCCATCGGTAAGATAATATCCACGTTTGGAAAGCCGTCCATTTACATGAAATGAACTGTTTGGCGCCGTTTCATTTCGCTCCGTAAGATACAATGGAGACTGATTCANGGTCCTTGCTACAGTAACTAACGACCGTTAGTTACTGTGCGAATAAAAAACAATAAAATAACTGTAGTAGTGGGGGGGGGAACAATCCCACTGAATGTATATATGTTATAATAATCTACGGTTTTTGCTTATGTTTTCTTTATAGATAATGTAAAAAGCTTTTGTGTTGTATGTTCTTCAATGCTACCGTCATCTCTTTTATACCAGTAAAACACATAATCAATCTGATCATCATCGAGTCCAAGAGTGACAATTTTTTACACATAAAAAAAACGACCCGAAACTGACAAAAAAAAATCAAATGATTTAGAGTTGAGGCTAAACAAGTTCAGTTTGTAAATGTACCGACATGACTAACTAATGTAATAAAAGGGTTAAGTTCTAGTCGAGATTCTTAACCCGTTTAAACTTACAGATCAATTATTAAATTATAAAAGTTGCATATTCGCCCGATTGATGAAAAAGAAATAGAATTGGAAAAGTCCAAAGAAGACTTTGTTTTCATTTATTAAAAATATACCCAATTACTTATGTTTTTGTTTCATAAAGTTTCGAACTAATTCATCAGGGTGGTGGCAACCATGACTCAACCAAAACCCAATACCTCACCACCCACCAATAATATCATTCCACCTCATCTCATACTTCAACTATACCTCACCATACTTTTTAGTGGCAACCATGATTCAACATATCTCAACTAATTTTATTTTTTTATTTTTTATTTTCATAAATTATATTAAACAATTTAATAAAAACATAAATATTTCATTAATAATTAAAATAACATTACATAATACTTAAAAAAACATAATTAAAAGAAAATTACATAATAATTAAAAAAAATAAAAAAATAGAGGTATGGTAAGTCTTGAGCGTCTACGTGCTCCGTAAGATCATATCGGAGACGGTAATGGATATCTTCATCGTGTAACTCCGGCAATACACTATCGCCATAAACTGGCGCGACCGGCTGATCCATTATATGAACCGATGATATTGCCACCCGGTCGTCTTTTAAAATCATATTGTGAAATATGATACACGTATAAACGAGTTGTCAAATCTTTTCGACCGACATAGCCCGTAGAGGACGATTGAGAATCATCCATTTTGCCTTAAGACGACCAAAAGCTCGCTCGACATCTTTTCTTGCAGAATCTTGTAGCTTCTTGAATCTTTTTTCCTTTGGTTCAGTGGGATACTTATATGCTTTAACAAACTTTGAATACGTAGGATAGATTCCATCGGTAAGATAATATCCACGTTTGGAAAGCCGTCCATTTACATGAAATGAACTGTTTGGCGCCGTTCCATTTCGCTCCGTAAGATACAATGGAGACTGATTCAAAACATTGATATCGTTGTTTGCAACGGGAGGACCAAAAAACGAATGCCAAATCCACAAATCGTTTGAAGCGACGGCTTCAAGCATAATAGTAGGGTATTGGTGATCACCTCCCTTATATTGGCCTTTCAAATGTCTAGGACAATTACGCCAAACGAAATGTGTACAATCAATGCTACCAAGCATTCCAGGAATGTGATGTTTTTCTTCATGTGCCTCGAAAAGTGTGCAACGTCATGGGATGTCGGCCTACGTAAGAACTCTCGACCATATAATTCAATAATCGCATGGCAAAAATGATCAAGGAATTCTCCTAAAAAAAAGATTAATAACGATAACTTTAAAAAAATTAATAACAACGACAAGTTTAAAATAAATAAATAAATAAATAAATAAATAAATATATAACTAAAATAAAAAAAATAACGAGAGTATAATTAAAAATAAACAAGAGTATAAAAAAAATAACGAGAACTTTAAAAAAAATTATAACCTGACGTTCTTCGCGCCATGTTTAAATAGTCATCAAATCTATCCAGAGGTTCACCCGTAGCGAGTTGTCTTTTGGCCGACGTGCATTTTTGTAACGCCGTGAAACTTTTTTTTCCCCTCGCATCATAGCCCTCTTGAAACCATTCGAACCTCGCTTCAGCATCACTAACAATTCTTAAAAATAAGCTTTTATTCATACGAAACCTATCACGAAATACATTGTCGCCAAACTTTGGTCGTTCCACGAAATAGTCGTCCATAAGGGTTTGTAAAGCTTTTTGACGAAAACGGGTTATAGACTCCCGAGTATCGGTAGAGCTTGCCGTGTCTTCAATTGAATCAATCACGGCTAAAAAGGTTGATATGGTACTACCGGATACCCATAGTTCGGACGATTCCTCCGGAATAAATATCGAGTCGGATGAAGAAGAAGAGGATGAATACATTGTAAAAATATGTGAATTGTGGTGTGATATAAGATTAGAAGTGATTTTTGTTTATGCTTTCGTCTAATATATATAGTAGCAATTTTTTTATTTTTATTTTTTATTTATTTTTTTTTCTCACACGCTCCCCCAACGGTCCAAAACTCCCCCAACGTTCAAATCATTAAATTCTCAATGTCTCTTTTCTTCCCAAACCGTTTCGGCAATATATGCCGTGGATCATGATGCCGCTCCAAACCGCTTGACTGGCGGCGGTGTTGCCGCTCGGCATCACACCAAACCGCAGCCAAACCGTGGGTGCTGCCACCACCCTGATGGTTTAGTAGTTTACACTAACAACTAAATATTTATTGAGTTCCTCCGTTCTGACCTTAAACTTATACTACCTCTGTCCCATAATAAATGTCCACTTTGACTTTTTTAAGTCTTTCTTATTAAACTTTGACCATAAATATTTTTATTTGTATTATGTGATACTTGATGACCAATATATGAATGGATTAGGATTCAAATGTAATTTATTTGGTATAATTTTCATCAAGTATTATATGATACAAATAAAAATATAAATAGTCAACGTTGAAAAATCAAGACTAAAAAAAGTCCAAGTAGACATTTATTATGGGATGGAAGGAGTAATATTTATAGCGTATCTGTTAATAATAATTCAAATAAAAAATGAGTCAACATTGTAAAGGTTTTCGGGTTAGGGTTAAACTCAATTTCCACATAATTAACTAAATTGATAAAGTTAGTAAGATATATAAACCCGCCAAGTCACCAACCTTGATGGGCATTTTATTGACCAAATGTTTTTTTTATGTGCCACTTTATTCAAGCAAACCTTCCAAGCATGAACATTAACCTTGATGGAAATAACTTTAATATTGATCAGAAATAAAAAAAAAAACTTCTAAACAATTAGAGGGAATAGCTTTAATCCACCTCGTGGGTTTTGCTTCGAGGTGGCAAAACGGGCGGGCCGGGCAGACACGGGCAACGGGCTAAATGGGCACGGGCTAAACGGGCAACGGGCTAAACGGGCACGGGCCAAACGGGGGCATGTTATACAAATCGCTTTAGAAAAGACCCAAAACGATGAAATAAATTCATCAAACGTAACACCTTATTTATATTTAAAAAATAAAATATATGACATCTATAAGTTTTTCTTTAAAAACAATTGTAATATTCTCCAATTGAGAGAAAATATGTGTCCGTTTGTGCCCATCTAACTTTTAGGTGGGCAATATATGCCCATTTCAAAAAAATGAGGGTGGGTCCCTGAAAGCCCTGAGACACCTATGGAATTTCGAGGCATAGTGTTAATTTTTGTTGAAAACTTCAGTTTTTTCAAATGCATCTGGCCCCTAAAAAAAATTGTCTCTCTTTTTGGATAATTTTTCTTAGTTTAACGCGGTTAAATTGTGTACTAGTTCCGTCCCCCACCCATATACGGATTAGGTGAATATTCAATTATCTTCACTGCATCACTACACAGTACACACTACCCTCTTTTTACAACAACGACACTACCCTCTTTTTAC
>LBNU01024138.1:22869-53385 GCA_014162995.1 Artemisia annua
CATTCCAAAGCACAATTACAGTAGCAACTTACAGTAGTCAATCAAGAAAGAAAATCACAAATACACTTGCAACATAAAAATGGCATACACAAGACAAGTAGCAACTTAAAAAATTCCAAAGCACAAGTTCCATAACTTGCATTATAAGACAATTAAAGTAGCCATTCCATGAGTCTTTTTATTTCAATCATGCTGCCATATTTTCCCCTTTTCCATGAGTTTGTTCTCCATTCTGTCGGTGGTCTAAGCCCTCTTGGAGTCTTGGATTCTTAAAAAAGAAACATGACAACAAAGAAATCTATAATCATTATAGAAACTATATGTAAGTACACATTTAGTGGTAAATTTATGTATGAGTTTACATTTAGCAAGCTCGTCATCTTTCATCAAATCTTCCAATATATCAATACTGATGTTTTTACTTGATGTACGAATTCAATCTTGTGTGCATACCAAAGCGTTAACAATGGTTGGCACTAAAGAATTCCTATATGGGTCCAAAGTGCGACCTCTCAAGCTAAAGGAGGATATGGAAGCAACGGTGGACACTTGGGTTGTTTATACTCATATATACAAATATACTTTGTCAAGGTTGATGTTAGAGAAACAATTAATCAAGACAAACAACATGACCTGTTTATCTCATGCAAATTGCAAGCAGCTATCAATTAATGTAAATAAAGATATGTTATTGGGAAAAGAATTTGGTAAGATGCATAGCTACTTTGATTATAAAATATGAAGAAATAAACCAATAAGTCCTGCAAGAATCAACTCAATCATTCCAACAACCTAACAATTATACTATAGAACATAGAAAAAATGGCATCCACAGCACAACGCTGCACTACATGTGAATAAACAATGATCAAGGTACCTGGTTCACAATATGAGACGTGTCTTGTGTGCCAGACCGTAAGCCTCTTCAACAGTAATATCAAGGGTCGCCTTGCAGCCCGGCTCGGACAATATGTCAATAGAGATTAGCAAATCAAAATGATCTTCAAAGATAACCTCATCAGACATTAGCACCACCAAAATAGATTGTTGCTCCTCCTAGACCAGTGAATGTTGTAGATAGATCAAAAATGTTAAAACCTTTTTGTTATACGGTGAGCTAACTAAGTTAATGTTGTGTTTACATTCAGAAGAACGGAGTGTATTTATAACTGCAGATCCAATTTTCATCCTTTTTGGTAGATTTTGCTAACCATATCTCTTAATGCTAACATGATTATGATTGTATTGATATGTTTTTAATGACAAGAAAACATGAACACAGTGATCACCATACATATCACAAAAAAATACTTACTTTTTTTTAATTAAGAAAGGATGTTGCTTTCTCAATCAAGTTGGGTTTGGGTAAACAAGTTAATAGGCGAAGCTTGCGGTATAATCGCATAAACTAAAATTACTTCGTACACTACCCCCACGACAATCATTGACCACCCTGAATAATCAACCCGTTTACAAAGCAAACAATGACAATAGAACATTAAAGGGTATATAGAATAACTTACAAGATATTGATGATGACGGACACATCAACGCTAATTTCTTTACAGGTAAGAATCATTATGTTACTACGTATATACAAACAAATATTGATGTCGAGCAATCATACTCATAATACAAAATAAGAATTAGGAAAACAGATGATAAAAAGTGGAGAAAAAAAGATGATGCACCGGTGATTGTTCAAGAAAAAAAATGGACTTCGATAAGGAGAATAATGGGGGGAGGCTTCAATGGGAAGCTTTGACTAAGAAAGTATCATTTCTATATATAAAAACTGAATTTTCGAAGTAATTACTTGATGCTAATTGTGCAGAAGGAATTAATTGGTGTTTAATTTTCAGCAATGTTTCCTTCCTGCTCAAACGCCATGCAATACTTTCTAAAAATTCAGACCTTCCCTTTAGTAAAATTCGTCCACCATAAATACTTTCCATTCGTCCACCATTGACCACCATCGATACTTTCCATTCGTCCATCATTGACCAAGCATTGAGAAAGGGCATTCGATTTCATTGGCAAAGGCAAAATGGGGATTGACCGAAAGTTCAGTTTTTCACAATTTCACAATTCCACTTTGACCATTTTTCCTTTATAAGTAGTAAAGATAAACTTACCTGCAGCATAAAAGTGTGTTAGGGTTTTGAATTACTGTATATTCTTTTCCATGGAAAAAATTGCCGGAAATTCGTCCGGAGATGGCAGGCCATCCAAAAAGCGTCCGGATCCCTTACACTCGGTCATCTCCAACGAAGACCTTTTGATGGAAATCCTAGTCAGGTTACCAATACTCTCACTTCTTATATTTAAATCCGTTTCCAAACAATGGCTTTCTCTTATTAAATCCCCTGATTTCACTCTTCGCCTCACCCGAAAACTCGACCCCCCTTGTGGCCTCTTCCTCAGGAATTACTCTATGCTACCCAGTTATTATAGAATATTTAAGTATGATTTTATGCCGTTGGATATCCGCATTCCGAGTGCTTCAAAATTTGCTTTTGGTCATAAGGCACCACCTGGTGGTAATCTTGAGATTTTGCAATCGTGCAATGGTTTGCTTTTATGTCATTTGTCATCCTGTAAGAAATTATTTGTATACAATCCATCTATTAAGTGTATGTTTAAGATGATTCCAGAACCCACTAATGTGACATTTATTCTAAGTTCTATAATTGGTGGTACGAGAATGGCGTTTGATCCTACTAAATCACCTCATTACAAAGTTATTTATGGTAAACAAATATGTGACGTTGTTGGTGTTTGTGTTCAAATATATATTTACAATTCGGAAACGGGCGTTTGGAGCGTTTGTGGGGATCGGTTTCGCTTCAAAAGTTTTGTGCGTTTTCAAAATGGAGTATATTTGAATGATGCCATTCATTGGGTAAATAGGGAAAGAGAAAGAGGGTCGAATTTTCATTTCAAGTTAGATATATTAAATGAGTGTCCGGTTTTGACAACCTTAAAAACCCCTTTAACCTTTGATGGGACGGGTTATTATGAATGCAAGTTGGTCGAGTCTCGTGGTTGTTTGCTTCTTATTTGTAGGGGTAATTATGCAAAAGAGTTGTATATTTATGAGATGAATGAGTGTTCTGAATGGCTGGTGAAGTACATTGTTAATCTTGATGACATTACAGAGCCATTACCCAAAATGTGGAGTATTAGTTCAAATGTTTGTTATATTGTTCTGGGAGAACGAGAAGATGATTCTTCTATGGTGATGAAGTTTTCAGAAAAAGTTGTACAATACAAACTCGTGTCAAAGGCTCTCTGCACACTCTCTTTGGGATCAGATAATCATTTTAATTGCTGCTTTGAGTTCATACCATCCTTTGCTAATGTATGATTGTGTTTTTGCATTAGGTATGATTTACGTGCTTAGTTATATTGTTAATGCTACAATTGCTTTGTTATGGTGTATTTTAGAATCGATAATAGTTTTCATGGCTGAGTTTGTTTTCTTTATTTATATACTCAAATTCTGTTATGATAATCGAGTGTGTGCAAAGTCATTAACACTAATTTCTCTGTTCTGATACTGATTAATAACTATTATGATTAATTGAGAATCCTTATTGGCTCTATTAATGTATATATCTTAAGTTTATAGTTCTTTATGCCCTTTATAATCTTTAGGCCGACACCAAAAGTCACAGAGACAATTGCTATATTGTCTTATGTCATGCCTTAAGAGCAAAACTGCAATCTGGTCTAATGCCTGCTACCTAAAACTTGTAGACGGGTTTGAAAATAAAACAGTGGATATTGGCTGTGATGGTTGAGTTCTTTCTTTCAACGCCAACGAAAGATATTGGTCTGTTTGATCCGCATAATCACTCTTTGGACATGGTGTTTTTGGTTAGGTTGTTGATGGATTCGATGTCCTTAAGCCATCGATAAGGCGGGGTCGAGCGGCAGAGCTACGTCAAATCCGGATATCATCATGGGTTGCGGTCAAGCGTCTTAGGAGTTAGGGTTATATCTAGATTTAGTATTAGATTTTATTAATTGAAGTTGGTTTTAAAGTATTTTCTTTGAATCCTTTCCTTACGCGCCTTTAATGAAATGATCAACTTACTATCGCTATTTCTGTGCAATTTGGTCTCAGATGAAGGGAGTGTTGGTTTCAGCTTGTTTTGATTGGTTTATGGTTTATTATTATTATTATTTTTTTTTTGTATGACCTTAAGTTCCAATAATAAGTTATAATAAGCTCATAATTCAGAAAAAATAATAATAATAATAATAATAATAATAATAATAATAATAATAATAATAATAATAATAAT
Source organism: Artemisia annua (assembly GCA_014162995.1). NCBI lineage: Eukaryota > Viridiplantae > Streptophyta > Magnoliopsida > Asterales > Asteraceae > Artemisia > Artemisia annua. The sequence goes on from LBNU01024138.1 coordinate 27,180, forward strand.
AATAATAATAATATAAACTTCCAGGCAGCATAAAAGTGTTAGGGTTTTGAATTACTGTATATTCTTTTCCATCGAAAAAATTACCGGAAATTCATCCGTTGATGTCAGGCTATCCAAAAAGCGTCCACAATCTGTACACTCAGTCATCTGTAATGAAGACCTTTTGATGGAAATCCTAGTCAGGTTACCAATACTCTCACTTCTTTTATTTAAATCCGTATCCAAACAATGGCTTTCTCTTATTAAATCCCCAGATTTCGCTCTTCGCCTCACCCGAAAACTCGACCCCCCCTGTGGTCTCTTCCTCAAGTTTGATTATTATCCATTTAAGTATGATTTTGTGCCGTTGGATATCCGCATTCCGAGTGCTTCACATTTTTGCTTTTGGTCGTAAGGCACCACCTGGTAATCCTGAGATTTTACAGTCGTGCAATGGTTTGCTTTTATGTCATTCGTCATCCTGTAAGAAATTATTTGTATGCAATCCGTCTTTTAAGTGTGTGTTTAAGATTATTCCAGAACCCCCTAATGCGACATTTGATCCAGCGTATTTAACTATTACTACGAGAATGGCGTTTGATCCTACTAAATCACCTCATTACAAAGTTATCCATTTTGAACTAAGCTATGATAATGTTGTTGGCAGTTCGGTTCAAATATATATTTACACTTCAGAAACGGGTGTTTGGAGTGTTTGTGGGGATCGGTTTGACATCAAAAGTTTAAAGTGTTTTTGAGATGGAGTATATTGGAGTGATGCCATTCATTGGGTAAATAATAGTTGGCCGGCTTTGCATTTCAAGTTAGATATATTGAATGAGCGTCCGGTTTTAACAACCTTTAAAATCCCTTTTACCTTAGATTGGATGGATTATTGTGATTTTAAGTTGTTCAAGTCTCGTGGCTGTTTGCTTCTTCTTCATAGGGGTAATTATGATTCAAAAGAGTTGTATATTTATGAGATGAGGAATGGGTGTTCTGAATGGTCGGAGAAGTACATTGTTAATCTTGACGACATTACGGTGCCATTACCCGAAAAATGGAGTGTCAAATCAAATGTTCATTGTATTATTTTGGGAGAAACGGAAGCAGATTCTTTTATAGTGATGAATTTATCTGAAAAGGTTGTAGAATACAAGATCGTGTCAAAGACTCTCCACACACTCGTTAATTCAGGAAATTCAGGATCACGGAGCTATCGTAATAGCTGCTTTGAGTACATTGCATCCTTTGCTAACGTATGATCCTGCTTTCTGTTTTAGGTATGATTTATCTGCTTAGTTATAGTGTTAATGCTACAATTCCTTTCTTATAGTATATTTTAGAATCGATGATAGTTGTCATGGGTCAGTTTGTTTTCTTGATTTATATGCTCAAATTCTGTTTTGATAACCGAGCGAGTGGAGTCTTAAACACTAACTTCTCTGTTATGATACTCATTAATANCCCTAAATCTTTTACCTTTAATGTTTGACACATTCACAGTTTATGCGGTCTTTGGGTTATCTTAGTTAATAATGCTTATGCTTTTTAGCTTATAAGATTAATAGCTATATAAAGCTAATAAGAATCGTATTGGCTTATTGTATTGTAAAAGAAAAAGGTTCAGTAACCTTAGCTCAATAAAGATAGTTGAATAAGCTATAACCCAAACACCCCCTAAGTAGATTCATCTCGAAAGATGACAATTTAATTAGGTTTAATATGATTACCAAACTTATGTATTCTTCTTGAATTTTGATAAATTTATTGCCTAAGATGATTTTGTGCAAGAGAAAAGCTGAATTCCATACTTCTTTTGTATTTAAAGACTTCTTGAATTTGTATAGAACCTGTTGAAACAAACATGGCTAGTTGTATCACTGGGTACAGAAACAGATGGATAGATCCTATGTACTTCGAGTGCCAACTCGTTTGTCGGGATCAACCCACTGTAGGCCTCACAAGCCGATCAGGAGTCATTCCCGTTACCCCTAGGCAAGACTCAGTTGGATAAGCCTAAAGTTACCCATTTAGTCTAATGCATATCCGTTTAACTGTGCTTAACCTTTGTTGGCGAATTTAGACCAATGTGTAGGACAGTAACTATTGTTGTGTATGTCCTTGACGCCGTTGTGGGTTTTGATATATACTATGAAGCAAGTAGAAAAGGTTACAAAATACATTCCAAAAGGTGGTCATTTAAAATGCCTAAAACGCGATGGACTTAGAGGAAAGAGGTTAGGATTAATGAGGCTTTATCCCGACTTCGCATTTAATAACGACACTGAAAGCTTCAATAAGTTTGAGAAACCTCCATATTAAGGTAAAGCATTTATATCATTCCTTGTTTTGTTTCAATATCTACTTCTGTCACAATACCAAACATCAACTATATTGCTAATTCATAGTTTATTGGTGAGGATATAGCAACGCCGGCATAATTCAAGATAGCTCTTAATACCTATCTTGAGGAGCTAGTGGCTTCGCCAGTGAGATCTTTTGCAGACGTGATAGCATTCAATAAAAAAATTGTAAAATTGGTTAATAAAGGTTACCAATACTCTCACTTCTTTTATTTAAATCCGTTTCCAAACAATGGCTTTCTCTTATTACATCCCCAGATTTCACTACTCGCCTCACCCGAAAACTCGACCCACCTTGTGGTCTCTTTCTCAGGAATTACTCTATGCTACCCAGTTATTATAGAATATTTAAGTATGATTTTATGCCGTTGGATATCCGCATTCCGAGTGCTTCACATTTTGCTTTTGGTCGTAAGGCACCACCTGGCAATCTTGAGATTTTGCAATCGTGCAATGGTTTGCTTTTATGTCATTCGTCATCCTGTAAGAAATTATTCGTATACAATCCATCTATTAAGTGTATGTTTAAGATGATTCCAGAACCCACTAATGTGACATTTAATCGAAGGCCTTTAGTTGGTGGTACGAGAATGGCGTTTGATCCTACTAAATCACCTCATTACAAAGTTATTTATGGGAAACAAATAAGTGACGTTTTTGGTGTTTGTGTTCAAATATATATTTACAATTCGGAAACGGGCGTTTGGAGCGTTTGTGGGGATCGGTTTCGCTTCAAAAGTTTTGTGCGTTTTCAAAATGGAGTATATTTGAATGATGCCATTCATTGGGTAAATAGGGAAAGAGAAAGAGGGTCGAATTTTCATTTCAAGTTAGATATATTAACTGAGTGTCCGGTTTTGACAACCTTAAAAACCCCTTTAACCTTTGATGGGACGGGTTATTATGAATGCAAATTGGTCGAGTCTCGTGGTTGTTTGCTTCTTATTTGTAGGGGTAATTATGCAAAAGAGTTGTATAATTTGACCCATTTAGTTTAATATTCATCAACGCATATCCATTTAACTTTGCTTAGCCTTTGTTGGTGAATTTAGACCAATGTGTAAGACACTAACTATTGTTGTGTATGTCCTTGACGCCATTGTGGGTTTTGATATATACGATGAAGTAGAAAAGCTTATAAAACACATTCCAAAAAGGTATTCATTTAAAATACCTAAAACGCGATGGACTTGGAGGAAAGAGGTTAGGATTAATGAGGCTTTATCCTGACTTCGCATTTAATAATGACATTGAAAGCTTGAATAAGTTTGAGAAACCTCCATATTAAGGTAAAGCATTTATAATTATATCATTCCTTGTTTTGTTTCAATATCTACTTCTGTCACAATACCAAACATCAACTATATTGCTAATTCATAGTTTATTGGTGAGGATATAGCAATGCCGGCATAATTCAAGATAGCTCTTAATGCCTATCTTGAAGAACTAGTGGCTTCGCCAGTGAGATCTTTTGCAAACGTAATAGCATTCAATAAAAAAATTGTAAAATTGGTTAATAAAGGTCACACCACACACTAATAATACCGTATGCAAATTATTTCTTGTTTCTTGCTTCTTGCTATTGGGGGATATCCCGGAACCAATGTTCCGGCCGGGTATAATAAAAATGGCGGTCCTTGTTGTATTACTTTTGGAAGTTTAAAGGGTTCAGAGCCAACTGATAGAAATTGCTTATGGATTAATAGATAATTAAAAAGCTTGTGTGTTGTATGTTCTTGCTACCGTCATCTCTTTTATATCAGTAAAACACATACATAATCAATCTAATCGTCATCGAGTCAAAGAGTGACAACTTTTTACACAGAAAAAAAAAACTACCCAAAACTAACAATAAAAAAAAATCAAATGATTTAGAGTTGAGGCTAAACAAGTTTAGTTTGTAAATGTATCGACATGACTAACCAATGTAATAGCAGGGTTAAGTTCTAGTAGAAATTCTTAACCCGTTTAAACTTACAGATCAATTATTAGATTATAAAAGTTGCATATTCGTTTTCATTTATTAAAAATATACCCAGTTACTTTATGTTTTTGTTTCATAGACTTTCGAACTAATTCATGATAGTTTTGTAGTTTACGCTAACAGCTAAATATTTATTGAGTTCCTCCGTTCTAACTATAAACTTATAGGGGATATGATGCCTACTTTATAAAGTAGGGAAGTTACCTACTTTCCTTTGTAAAAAAGAGTAGGGACATGGACTGAATTGTATCAGATGCTTACTGCAGGGACTGAACTGTACATTTTGTAAACTTTTTTCAAAGAGAATGTAGGCAATTGCCTACATTTAAATGTAGGCATCATTGCCCCAAACTTATAATATTTATCGCGTATCTGTTAATAATAATTCAAATAAAAAACAGGTCAACATTGTAAATGTTTTCGGATTAGAGGTAAACTCAATTTCGACATAACTAACTAAATTGATCAAGTTGGTAAGATATATAAACCCGCTAAGTCACCAACCCATTAACCCAAATACAATATATACACCACACTGACTTAAAAAAGACATTTAACTATCCAAAAATAAATAATATTCAACTAAATATATAAACATATCTAAAAATAATCTTCCACTAATTTTTCTTCCTTTTATCCTCTAATTGTTTAGAAGATAAATACACATAATGACTCACTGATTAATTACTTTTATTATTGAGTTTATTCTAATTATACCACATATTGTTTAAAACACTTATTATAGTAAATTTACTATAAACAACTTATACCTTTATTTTACTATATAATAAAACATGAGTTTTGCTAATCAGTGCCCACTGGTTATTTGTTTAACTATATATATAAGGAATATTGAAGTTAATAAATGATGATCAATTACTACAATTTTATGATAAATCATTTTGATGAAAAATGAATCATTTATGAATGACGAATCGTCATTCATATTCGCTTTCCATTTAATACGAGGGACAGAATTAGGGTGAATGTTCAATTATGTTTACTGCATCACTACACACTACCCTCCTTTTACCATTTCTGAATACAAACTTATTAGTCGACCATGACTCATTGGTGATAAGCTCACATTTATTGTATTAGTTGTAATTAAAGAGTGATTGTAATTTACCATATTTAGAGTATGTTGATAGGGTATAAATGTATTGCTATGTGAGCATGGGATAATTGAACAAAACAATTCATTCAATTTATTCTATTACTGATTCATGGAAAAAATTGCCGGAAATTCGTCCGGAGATGGCAGGCCATCCAAAAAGCGTCCGGATCCCGTACACTCAGTTATCTCCAACGAAGACCTTTTGATCGAAATCCTAGTCAGGTTACCAATAGTCTCACTTCTTTTATTTAAATCCGTTTCCAAACAATGGCTTTCTCTTATTAAATCCCCAGATTTCACTCTTCGCCTCACCCGAAAACTTGACCCCCCTTGTGGTCTCTTCCTCAAGTTTGATTATTATCCATTTAAGTATGATTTTGTGCCGTTTGATATCCGCATTCCGAGTGCTTCACATTTTGCTTTTGGTCATAAGGCACCACCTGGTGGTAATCTTGAGATTTTGCAGTTGTGCAATGGTTTGCTTTTATGTCATTCGAAATCCTGTAAGAAATTATTTGTATACAATCCGTCTATTAAGTGTATGCTTAAGATGATTCCAGAACCCAGTAATGTGACATTTGAACCAAGTTCTTTAGTTTTTGGTGCGAGAATGGCGTTTGATCCTACTAAATCACCTCATTACAAAGTTATTTATGGTGAAGTAACATGGGATNAGAAATTATTTGTATACAATCCGTCTATTAAGTGTATGCTTAAGATGATTCCAGAACCCAGTAATGTGACATTTGAACCAAGTTCTTTAGTTTTTGGTGCGAGAATGGCGTTTGATCCTACTAAATCACCTCATTACAAAGTTATTTATGGTGAAGTAACATGGGATATTGTTGGTTATGGGGTTCGAATATATATATACACTTCGGAGACGGGCGTTTGGAGTGGTTGTGGGGATTGGTTATGCTTCCAAAGTTTTATATGTTTTCAAGATGGAGTATATTGGAATGATGCCATTCATTGGGTAAATCGTAGGTCGACTGAGCATTTCAAGTTAGATATATTAAATGAGTGTCCGGTTTTGACACCCTTAGAAACCCCTTTAACCTCTGATGGGACGGGTTATCATGAATGCAAGTTGGTCGAGTGTCGTGGTTGTTTGCTTCTACTTTGTAACAGTAATTATGTTTCAAAAGAATTGTATATGTATGAGATGAGGAATGGGTGTTCTGAATGGTTGGTGAAGTACATTGTTAATCTTGATGACATTATGGTGCCATCACCTACAAGGTGGAGTATCACATCAAATGTTCATTGTATTGTTTTGGGAGAAAGGGAAGTGGATTCTTTTATAGTGATGACTTTAGATGAAAAGGTTGTACAATACAAGATCGTGTCAAAGACTCTCCACACACTCGTTAATTCAGGAAATTCAGGGTCACGGAGCTATCTTAATAGCTGCTTTGAGTACATTGCATCCTTTGCTAATGTGTGATTCTGCTTTCTGTTTTAGGTATGATTTATGTGCTTAGTTATAGTGTTAATGCTACAATTCCTTTCTTATAGTATATTTTAGAATCGATGATAGCTGTCATGGCTCAGTTTGTTTTCTTGATTTATATGCTCAAATTCTGTTTTGATAACCGAGCGAGTGGAGTCTTAAACACTAACTTCTCTGTTATGATACTCATTAATAGCTTTGTTCAAAGATGTGGATACAATATGAGTTGTAACTATTATGATTAATTGAAAACCCTTATTGGCTATTAATGTCTATATTAGTATATGGATTAAGGAGCATTATGCTTACCTAGTGACTTTTAGAATCACCTTTTCCAAGTTAGCAGTAGCACATTATTAAGACTTATGATCGATGTCGATCAAAAAAAGCCTTGCTCACCCAGTCAAATTTTTTATGCCCTTTCCAATCTTTGGGCTAACACAAAAACCACGAGAGACCATTGCTCTCTATTGCCATTTGTAATGCCATAAGCTAAAAACAGCAAGTTGGTCTAATGTCATTTATGATGGTTGAGTTCTTCTATTCAACTCCAGCGAAAGATATTGGTTTGTTTGATCCACAAACAGCTAAATATTTATTGAGTTCCTCCGTTCTAACTATAAACTTATAGGGGGTATGATGCCTACTTTATAAAGTAGGGAAGTTACCTACTTTCGTTTGTAAAAAAGAGTAAGGACATTGACTGAACTGTATCAGATGCTTACTGCAGGGACTGAACTGTATATTTTGTAAACTTTTTTCAAAGAGAATGTAGGCAATTGCCTACATTTAAACGTAGGCATCATTTCCCCAAACTTATAATATTTATCGCGTATCTGTTAATAATAATTCAAATAAAAAACAGGTCAACATTGTAAATGTTTTCGGATTAGGGGTAAACTCAATTTCGACATAACTAACTAAATTGATCAAGTTGGTAAGATATATAAACCCGCTAAGTCACCAACCCATTAACCCAAATACAATATATACACCACACTGACTTAAAAAAGACATTTAACTATCCAAAAATAATATTCAACTAAATATATAAACATATCTAAAAATAATCTTCCACTAATTTTTCTTCCTTTTATCCTCTAATTGTTTAGAAGATAAATACACATAATGACTCACTAATTAATTACTTTTATTATTGAGTTTATTCTAATTATACCACATATTGTTTAAAACACTTATTATAGTAAATTTACAATAAACAACTTATACCTTTATTTTACTATATACAGTAATAAAACATGAGTTTTGCTAATCAGTGCCCACTAGTCATTTGTTTAACTATATATATAAGGAATATTGAAGTTAATAAATGATGATCAATTACTACAATTTTATGATAAATCATTTTGATGATAAATGAATCATTTATGAATGACGAATCGTCATTCATATTCGCTTTCCATTTAATACGAGGGACAGAATTAGGGTGAATGTTCAATTATGTTTACTGCATCACTACACACTACCCTCTTTTTACCATTTCTGAATACAAACTTATTAATCGACCATGACTTATTGGTGATAAGCTCACATTTATTGTATTAGTTGTAATTAAAGAGTGATTGTAATGTACCATATTTAGAGTATGTAGATAGGGTATAAATGTATTGCTATGTGAGCATGGGATAATCGAACAAAACAATTCATTCATGGAAAAAATTGCCGGAAATTCGTCCGGAGATGGCAGGCTATCCAAAAAGCGTCTGGATCCCGTACACTCAGTCATGTACAACGAAGACCTTTTGATCGAAATCCTAGTCAGGTTACCAATAGTCTCACTTCTTTTATTTAAATCCGTATCCAAACAATGGCTTTCTCTTATTAAATCCCCAGATTTCACTCTTCGCCTCACCCGAAAACTCGACCCCCCTTGTGGCCTCTTCCTCAAGTTTGATTATTATCCATTTAAGTATGATTTTGTGCCGTTGGATATCCGCATTCCGAGTTCTTCACATTTTGCTTTTGGTCATAAGGCACCACCTGGTGGTAATCTTGAGATTTTGCAGTCGTGCAATGGTTTGCTTTTATGTCATTCGAAATCCTGTAAGAAATTATTTGTATACAATCCGTCTATTAAGTGTATGTTTAAGATGATTCCAGAACCCACTAATGTCACATTTGAACCAAGTTCTTTAGTTTTTGGTGCGAGAATGGCGTTTGATCCTACTAAATCACCTCATTACAAAGTTATTTATGGTGAAGTAACATGGGATATTGTTGGTTATGGGGTTCGAATATACATTTACTCTTCGGAGACGGGCGTTTGGAGTGGTTGTGGGGATTGGTTATGCTTCCAAAGTTTTATATGTTTTCAAGATGGAGTATATTGGAATGATGCCATTCATTGGGTAAATCGTAGGTCGACTGAGCATTTCAAGTTAGATATATTGAATGAGTGTCCGGTTTTGACACCCTTAGAAACCCCTTTAACCTCTGATGGGACGGGTTATCATGAATGCAAGTTGGTCGAGTGTCGTGGTTGTTTGCTTCTACTTTGTAGCAGTAATTTTGGTCCAAAAGAATTGTATATTTATGAGATGAGGAATGGGTGTTCTGAATGGTTGGTGAAGTACATTGTTAATCTTGATGATATTATGGTGCCATCACCCACAAGGTGGAGTATCACATCAAATGTTCATTGTATTGTTTTGGGAGAAAGGGAAGCGGATTCTTTTATAGTTATGACTTTAGATGAAAAGGTTGTACAATACAAGATCGTGTCAAAGACTCTCCACACACTCGTTAATTCAGTAAATTCAGGGTCACGGAGCTATCTTAATAGCTGCTTTGAGTACATTGCATCCTTTGCTAATGTGTGATTCTGCTTTCTGTTTTAGGTATGATTTATCTGCTTAGTTATAGTGTTAATGCTACAATTCCTTTCTTATAGTATATTTTAGAATCGGTGATAGCTGTCATGGCTCAGTTTGTTTTCTTGATTTATATGCTCAAATTCTGTTTTGATAACCGAGCGAGTGGAGTCTTAAACACTAACTTCTCTGTTATGACACTCATTAATAGCTTTGTTCAAAGATGTGGATACAATATGAGTTGTAACTATTATGATTAATTGAAAACCCATATTGGCTATTAATGTCTATATTAGTATATGGATTAAGGAGCATTATGCTTACCTAGTGACTTTTAGAATCACCTTTTCCAAGTTAGCAGTAGCACATTATTAAGACTTATGATCGATGTCGATAAAAAAAAGCCTTGCTCACCCAGTCAAATTTTTTATGCCCTTTCCAATCTTTGGGCCAACACAAAAAACCACGAGAGACCATTGCTGTTTATTGTCATTTGTAATGCCATAAGCTAAAAACAGCAAGTTGGTCTAATGTCATTTATGATGGTTGAGTTCTTCTATTCAACTCCAGCGAAAGATATTGGTTTGTTTGATCCATTGAATCACTCCTTGGTAAACATGTTTTGTTTGGTCAGGTTGTTGATGGAATGGATGTCGTGAAGGCCATCAAGAAGTCGGGATTAAGCGGCAGAGATACGTCAAAGCCAATTGTCATCTCGGATTGCTGTCAAGTGTCTTAGTTTTATATCTGGGTTTGGTATTAGATAGTTTAATTAAAGTTAGTATTACTGTATCTTCTTTGAATCATGCGCTTATGCGCCTTTAATGAAATCATCGGCTTATTATTGCTAATTTTGTGCAATTTGGTCTCAAATGAAGGGAGTGTTCTTTTAGCTCAGTTTTGGGCTCAACAGCTTATTTTGTTTGGTTTATTAGCTTATTATCTAATTATAACCTATAGTATGCTCATAAGTCAGAAAAAAGCTGAAAAAAAAAAGATTATGACTCATAAGTCAGAAATAAAGCAGAAAAGATAAGATTATGAAAAATAAGCACAGAAGCCCAACAATAAGTCAACACCCCCAAAGTATTATATTTACGAGGTTCTTGTTGAGATACGGATAATCTGGAAATAGATGTATGTTATAAACTTTATGTTATGCAATATTTGGTTTCTATGTACCTACATAATGTGACAGTAAGACGTGTCATAGCCAATATATGCTTTTGGATCCAATGTTGAATATTGTTTCGTGAAAAACGTGGGGTTGAACTTATAGTGTGTATGGCTCCACTTTCAATTTGTTTTCTTCAATAAAGTAATAAGTCCACTATGGATTGCCTGTGGGATAGTAGTAGTTTAATACCTTAAAATGTGCCAGCACAAAAGATTGTATGCATGCTTTTAAAAATACCCTGATCATATGTCATTGAAGCATGAATTTAATTAACATGAAGATGATAATAATGGGTTTTCTACTAGCTGTACTGCAGTGACGAAGCCAGAATTTTAGTTCAGGGTGGACCAATTAGCAATTTAATGTTTAGCCTACAATTAATATGGCTAACACGATACCTTATTCTTAAGGACGTAGCTATTTTTTTACAACAAGTAAAAAAGAAATATTAAACTACTACTCAAAATAAACAAAAACGCATAACTAACTAATTTTGATGGATGAACACTACATAATATAACATTTTTTACGATTCTAATCTATATAACAAACATAGATGAATTGTAATTGCACTACACTAATTGGAAAATGCTTCAAAATGTCTGAAATCTTAATGCTAAGGATGAGCCAAATGAATTTAGAGGGACCACTGAAGTACAAGTCTTAGAATACATGGGCTTCTATTCAAAATTTTGGGGTTGGCCATGGCCTACCCAAGTCATAATGTAGCTCCGTCACTGCTGTCCTGTTTCAGAGCATTGTCGCTATTCAGAGCTCTGAGTTTACGATAAGATCATAAGAGAGGCTACTATTGATGAGATTTGAACGGCTTTTAACCAAAACAAACTTACGTCTAAGGGTTTAGTTGAATTTTACATCAAGGAGATAGAGGAGGACCTAAGACACGAATTGACCCAATTACACCACTTATTCCCAAACCCCATTTTCTTCATAATATCTATTAGAAATCTCCAATTGATACTATCATATGCCTTCTCAAAGTCTACTTTAAAGATTAAGCTCTTTCTTTTCTTTTTCTTCAAAAATTCCATTGTCTCATTTGCTATTAGTACCCCGTCAAGAATGAATCTCCCTTTAATAAAAGCATTTTGTATTTCCCCCACCACTCGTTTAACCCTTTCCGCTAACATTTTTGCGATAATTTTATAATAGCAACCGATAAGACTAATAGGTCGGAAGTCTCCAAGCCCAGTAGGATCTAACACCTTAGGAATAATAGTGACGAAAGAAGCATTACAACCCCTTGATATCTCCATTTTATCCCAAAACCACCCAATCGCCTACTAACTCAGATTTAATAATCTCCCAAACTTTTCGAATAAATTTGAAGTTAAAACCGTCGGGCCACGAGGCTTTATCCCCTCCACATTACTATAAACAAGTTATAAGTTTATTTTAGTTTCTATATAAAATCAATTGTAGTAAAATTACTATAAACAAGTTATAAGTTTATTTTAGTTTATATATAAAATCATTTTGGTGATAAAGGAATCATTTGTGAATAACAAATCGTCATTCATATAAGACCCACCAAATATCGATGTTAATATCCGTATTCATATCTATTGTTCATTTACTACCAGGGACGAAACCAAAGTAGATATCAGGGTCTCAAAACACGTATAAAATTTTGCGACGTAATGTTTATTTAGTTAAAAAACCTCAAACCTTTTAAAATGAATCCAATCTAAAAAAATTGGGGTAAATTATTAAAAAAAAAAGTATTATATTTGTCACTGTTTCATCTTCTGGGTAGTGAACTAATTTTTTTCATTTTGAGGGTAATTTTCTTTCAAATTCATCATCTTTAGGGTATTTTGCGAAATTTTTAGACATTTTTTCCCCTCTTAGCTAATACAAATTTTTTTTCCCGAAGGGCAAAAATGTCACATGTTACCTTAAAGATGATGAATTTGAAAGAAAATTAACTTAAAAAAAAATAAAAATAAAAAATAAATAAAAATGTGTTACTCGTTTTATTTTTGATTTTTTCACCACCACCCACATATACGGATAAGGTGAATATTCAATGATGTTCACTGCCATCACTACACACTACACCCTCTTTTTACCATTTTTTAATATAAACTTCCAGGCAGCATAAAAGTGTTAGGGTTTTGAATTACTGTATATCTTTTTCATGGAAAAAATTGCCGGAAATTCATCCGTTGATGTCAGGCTATCCAAAAAGCGTCCAGAATCCGTACACTCAGTCATCTGTAATGAAGACGTTTTGATGGAAATCCTAGTCGGGTTACCAATACTCTCACTTCTTTTATTTAAATCTGTTTCCAAACAATAGCTTTCTCTTATTAAATCCCCAAATTTCACTACTCGCCTCACCCGAAAACTCGACCCACCTTGTGGTCTCTTTCTCAAGTTTGATTATTATCCATTTAAGTATGATTTTGTGCCGTTGGATATCCGCATTCCGAGTGCTTCACATTTTGCTTTTGGTCGTAAGGCACCACCTGGTAATCTTGAGATTTTACAGTCGTGCAATGGTTTGCTTTTATGTCATTCGTCATCCTGTAAGAAATTATTTGTATGCAATCCGTCTTTTAAGTGTGTGTTTAAGATTATTCCAGAACCCCCTAATGCGACATTTGATCCAACATATTTAACTGTTACTACGAGAATGGCGTTTGATTCTACCAAATCACCTCATTACAAAGTTATCCATTTTGAACTAAGACATGATAATGTTGTTGGCAGTTCGGTTCAAATATATATTTACACTTCAGAAACGGGTGTTTGGAGTGTTTGTGGGGATCGGTTTGACATCAAAATTTTAAGGTGTTTTCGAGATGGAGTATATTGGAGTGATGCCATTCATTGGGTAAATGATAGTTGGCCGGCTTTGCATTTCAAGTTAGATATATTGAATGAGCGTCCGGTTTTAACAACCTTTAAAATCCCTTTTACCTTAGATTGGATGGATTATTGTGATTTTAAGTTGTTCAAGTCTCGTGGCTGTTTGCTTCTTCTTCATAGGGGTAATTCTGATTCAAAAGAGTTGTATGTTTATGAGATGAGTAATGGGTGTTCTGAATGGTCGGTGAAGTACATTGTTAATCTTGATGACATTACGGTGCCATTACCCAAAAGGTGGAGTATCAGGTCAAATGTTCATTGTATTGTTTTGGGAGAAAGGGAAGATGATTCTTTTATTGTGATGAAGTTATCTGAAAAGGTTGTACAATACAAGATCGTGTCAAAGACACTCCGCACACTCGTTAATTCAGGAAATTCAGGGGTACGGAGCTATCTTAATAGCTGCTTTGAGTACATTGCATCCGTTGTTAATGTGTGATTCTGCTTTCTGTTTTAGGTATGATTTATCAGCTTAGTTATAGTGTTAATGCTACAATTCCTTTCTTATAGTATATTTTAGAATTGATGATAGTTGCTCAGTTTGTTTTTTTGATTTATATGCTCAAATTCTGTTTTGATAACCCAGCGAGTGGAGTCTTAAACACTAACTTCTCTGTTATGATACTCATTAATAACTGTGTACAAAAGATGTGGATACAACATGAGTTGTAACTATTATGATTAATTGAAAACCCATATTGGCTATTAATGTCTATATTAGTATATGGATTAAGGAACATGCTTACCTAGCGACTTTTAGAATTACCTTTTCCAAGTTAGCAGTAGCACATTATTAAGACTTATGATTGATGTCGATCAAAAAAAGCCTTGCTCACCTAGTCAAATTTTTTATGCCCTTTTCTATCTTTGGGCCAAGACAAAAAACCACTGGAGACCATTGCTCTATATTGTCATTTGTAATGCCATATGCCCAAAACAGCTAGTTGGTCTAATGTCATTTATGATGGTTGAGTTCTTCTATTCAACTCCAGCGAAAGATATTAGTTTGTTTGATCCACTGAATCACTCCTTGGTAAACATGTTTTGTTTGGTCAGGTTGTTGATGGAATGGATGTCGTGAAGGCCATCAAGAAGTCGGGATTAAGCGGCAGAGCTACGTCAAAGCCGGTTGTCATCTCGGATTGCTATCAAGTGTCTTAGGTTTATATCTAGGTTTGGTATTAGATATATAGTCTAGCTAAAGTTAGTATTACTGTATCTTCTTTGAATCATGCTCTTATGGGCCTTTAATGAAATCATCGGCTTATTATTGCTAATTTTGTGCAATTTGGTCTCAAATGAAGGAAGTGTTCTTTTAGCTCAGTTTTGGGGTCAACAACTTATTTTGTTTGGTTTATTAGCTTATTATCTAATTATAACCTATAGTATGCTCATAAGTCAGAAAAAAAGCTGAAAAAAAAGATTATGACTCCTAAGTCAGAAATAAAGCAGAAAAGATAAGATTATGAAAAATAAGCACATAAACCCAACAATAAGTCAACACCCCCAAAGTATTATATTTACGAGGTTCTTGTTGAGATACCGATAATCTGGAAATAGATGTATGTTATAAACTTTATGTTATGCAATATTTGGTTTCTATGTACCTACATAATGTGACAGTAAGACGAGTCATAGTCAATATATGCTTTTGGATTCAATGTTGAATATTGTTTCATGAAAAACAATATATGCTTTTAGCTTATAAGATTAATAGCTATATAAAGCTAATAAGAATTTTATTGGCTTTTGTATTGTAAAAGAAAAAGGTTCAGTAACCTTAGCCAAACAGACCCTTAGCTCAATAAAGATAGTTGAATAAGCTAACCCAAACACCCCCCTAAGTAGATTCATATCGAAAGATGACAATTTAATTAGGCTTAGTATGATTACCAAACTTATGTATTCTTCTTGAATTCTGATAAATTTATTGCCTAAGATGATTTTGTGCAAGAGAAAAGCTGAATTCCACACTTCTTTGTATTTAAAGACTTCTTGAATTTAACCAAATGAGCCTAGCTCAGATGGCCACCCAATTTGGGGGGAGGTTTTACCCTCCTAGGCAAGGTCTCAAGTTCGAGTCTTGTCTAGGGCGATAGGGGTTTCCTCTCGTGTGTGTAAAGGGAAGGGTGCCATTGCCTTCTGGGCTGGACCCAACCTGGTTGTGTGGGCTCGCTACGCCTTCTGGGCTAGGGGCCATGTAGCCACAAATTGCCGTTCAAAAAAAAAAGACTTCTTGAATTTGTATAGAACCTGTTGCAACAAACATGGCTAGTTGTATCACTGGGTACAGAAACAGATGGATAGATCCTATGTCCTTCGAGTGCCAACTCATTTGTAGGGATCAAACCTAGTGTAGGCCTCACAAGCCGATCAGGAGTCATTCCCGTTACCCCTAGGCAAGACACAGTTGGGTAAGCCTAAAGTTAGCCATTTAGTTTAATCTTCATCAACGCATATCCGTTTGACTTTGCTTAACCTTTGTTGGTGAATTTAGACCAATGTGTAGGACACTAACTATTGTTGTGTATGTCCTTAACGCCGTTGTGGATTTTGATATATATGATGAAGTAAGTAGAAAAGCTTACAAAATACATTCCAAAAGGTGGTCAGTTAAAATACCTAAAACGCGATGGACTTAGAGGAAAGAGGTTAGGATTAATGAGGCTTTATCCCGACTTTGCATTTAATAATGACAATGAAAGCTTGAATAAGTTTGAGAAACCTCCATATTAAGGTAAAGCATTTATATCATTTCTTGTTTTGTTTCAATACCTACTTCTGTAAGAATACCAACATCAACTATATCGCTAATTCATAGTTTATTGGTGAGGATATAGCAACACCGGCATAATTCAAGATAGCTCTTAATGCCTATCTTGAGGAGCTAGTGGCTTCGCCAGTGAGATCTTTTGCAGACGTGATAGCATTCGAACAACAAAATGCAAAATTGGTTAATAAAGATCACACCATACACTAATAACACCATATGCAAATTGTTTCTTGGTTTTTGCTATTGGGTAATGGGGGATATCCCACAACCAATGTTTCAGCTGGGTATGATAAAAATGGCAGTCCTTGTTGTATTACTTTTGGAAGTTTAAAGGGTTCAGAGCCAACTGATAGAAATTTGCTTATGGAATCAAACAAGCTACTAAAGTTTAGAAAGCCACCCTCAATCGGGGAATAAATGTGATCAATAATCTATGTTTTTTCTTATCTATACTTCTATATCTACTTATCTATACTTATATATTATAATGTATGGATAATCCAAGTCTAACTAAAAATTAAGATAAGGAGATCCAATCATGAGGTGACATGTGTCACTTTTCAACTAACTCCGAGGCTAACTCCTAACCAAATATTAAGATAAGGAGCTCCTATCATAAGGTGACATGTGTCACTTCTCAACTTAAAATTCACTTTTATTTTCAAATTGAAATATCTTTTTATATATTTATTTTTTTAATGATTTAATTTCACCATATATTCTAAAATTTTGTACTCTTTAATTCAACATTCATTTTGATTTATTTTTATGAGTTTTTAGTTTTTACATTTTTAGTGGGTTTATTTTATTTTTATTCAAATTTTTACAACTTTAACCTTTATTTCAACCAATACAACTAGATTCGTCAAAATCGTATACTTTTGGGGGGAGTGTTTGACGGGTAAGAGATTGCGAGGGTCTTTGTATATGCGGGAATAATGATGTCACGGGAAAGCTACAGAAACTAAGCAAACAGATACAACTAACGCATATACATTCGGAGTGTCGTGAAACAAATTCACTAAGCGGGTAGGGAATTTCGAGGGATAGTTAGGCTAGCAATTCATTTACTGTTTTTATATTATGACTATATTTATCGCCGCAGTTGGGCGCGAGTATCCAACTAGTACTATATAATGCATGGATAAGGAGCTTCAATCATGAGGTGACATGTGTCATTTCTCAACTAACTCCAAGCCTAATTCCTAACCAAAAATCAAGATAAGGAGCTCCAATAATGAGGTGACATGTGTCACTTTCTAACTAAAAATTCACATTTAGTTTCAAATTGAAATATCTTTTTATCTATTTATTTATTTTATGATCTAATTTAACCATATTTTCTAAAATTTTGTGCTCATTAATTTAACATCTATTTTGATATATTTTTTTTTTATGAGTTTTTAGTTATTTTTATTTTAAGCGAGTTTATTTTGTTTTGATTCAAAATTTACAACTTTAACCTTTATTTCAATCAACACAATCTTGATTCGTCAAAATCATATACTTTTGGGATGACGGGTAAGAGATTGCGATGGTCTTTCTATATGCGAGAATAATGATGTCACGGGAAAGCTACATGAAGCCAAGCAAACACATACAACTAACGCATAATTCGGAGTGTTGTGAAACAAATTCACTAAGCGGGTAGGGAATTTCGGGGGAGAGTTGGGCTAGCAATTCATTTACTATTTTTATGATATAACTATTTATCGCCGCAACTGTGCGCGGGTATCAAACTATCTTTTCTTAATCTATACTATTATTATGTTCTACTAAAAATTAAGATAAGAAGCTTCAATCATATAACGACATGTGTTAATTCTCAACTAAAAAGACATTTTTATTCTAAAATTGAAATATCTTTTTATCTATTTATGTTTATTATGATATAATTTAATTATATTTTCTAAAATTTTGTGCGCTTTAATTCAACATCCATTTCAATGTATTTTTACGAGTTTTTAGTTTTTACATTTTTAGCGGGTTTATTCTATTTTGATTCAAGTTTTGTTATAACTTAAACCTTTATTTCAATCAATACAAAACTTGATTCGTCAAAATAATATACTTTTTGGGGGAGTGTTTGACGGGTTATAGATTGTGAGGGTCTTTGTATATGTGGAATAATGATGTCACGAGAAAGCTACGGGAAACACAAACAAACACATACAACGAACACATATACACTCTGGGTGTTGTAAAACGAACACATATACATTCGTCGCTGGGTTCGAGTCCCACGGATGGCGCCACTTGTTGATACAAAAGTTGGGCGTTCCTTGTTTGGGTTCCTTTCCTCGTATCAATTGGTTGATATTGCTTGAGACCTGCGCACTAAGAAAGTAACAGACACCGTTAGGCTTATCGAGGGATTGTCTCCCCCGATTATCCTCCGGCGTGAGAGTAAGTAATCGTGTTTTAGGGTTGTGAGTATTTAGGGTTTGTAAGTCGTACCTTTGTGAGAGTCATAATGCCCTCTATATATAGACACGAATCCTTATTGGTTTCGTGTTCCGCAAACCTTGGTNCAAAATCATATACTTTTGGGATGACGGGTAAGAGATTGCGATGGTCTTTCTATATGCGAGAATAATGATGTCACGGGAAAGCTACATGAAGCCAAGCAAACACATACAACTAACGCATAATTCGGAGTGTTGTGAAACAAATTCACTAAGCGGGTAGGGAATTTCGGGGGAGAGTTGGGCTAGCAATTCATTTACTATTTTTATGATATAACTATTTATCGCCGCAACTGTGCGCGGGTATCAAACTATCTTTTCTTAATCTATACTATTATTATGTTCTACTAAAAATTAAGATAAGAAGCTTCAATCATATAACGACATGTGTTAATTCTCAACTAAAAAGACATTTTTATTCTCAAATTGAAATATCTTTTTATCTATTTATGTTTATTATGATATAATTTAATTATATTTTCTAAAATTTTGTGCGCTTTAATTCAACATCCATTTCAATGTATTTTTACGAGTTTTTAGTTTTTACATTTTTAGCGGGTTTATTCTATTTTGATTCAAGTTTTGTTATAACTTAAACCTTTATTTCAATCAATACAAAACTTGATTCGTCAAAATAATATACTTTTTGGGGGAGTGTTTGACGGGTTATAGATTGTGAGGGTCTTTGTATATGTGGAATAATGATGTCACGAGAAAGCTACGGGAAACACAAACAAACACATACAACGAACACATATACACTCTGGGTGTTGTAAAACGAACACATATACCTTCGTCGCTGTGCGCGGGTATCCAACTTATAGATAATGTAAATAGCTTTTGGGTTGTATGTTCTTCAATGTTATCGTCATCTCCTTTATATCAGTAAAATACATAATCAATCATCATCGAGAGTTCAAGACCAAGAGTGACAAGTTTTTACACTAAAAACAATATGACCGGAAACTCACAAAAAAAATTACTGTAAATGATTAAGAGTTGAGGCTAAACAAGTTTAGTTTATAAACGTCTCAACATGAATAACCAATGTATAAAAGGGTTAAGTTCTAGTCGAGATTCTTAACCTGTTTAAACTTACAATTTGATTATTAAACTATAAAAGTTACATATTCGCTTTCATTTATTAAAAATATACAGACTACTCTATGTTTTTGTTACATAAACTTTCTAACTAATTCATGATGGTGTACGCTAACAACTAAATATTTATCGAGTTCCTCTAAAATGTTCTGATCCTAAACTTATAATATTATCGCGTATCTTTTAATAATAATTCAAATAAAAAACGGGTCAAGATTGTAAATGTTTTCGGGTTAGGTTCAAACTCAATTTCGACATGATTAACTACATTGATCGAGTTAGTAAGATATATAAACTGGCGAAGTCACTAACCCATTAACCCAAATATAATATATACACCACGACTCAAAAAAGACATTTAACTATCTGAAAATAATATTCGATTAAATATATAAACATATCTAAAAATAATCTTCCACTAATTTTTCTTCCTTTTATCCACTAATTAATTACTTTATTATTGAGTTTATTCTTATTATACCACGAATTGTTTAAAACACTTGATCAAGGTTTTAAAAATCGGGATCTTACTAATGATTATTTTCGTCTTTGCAAGATCGTGATCGTAAGATCGGATTGTGATCCTATGATCCTACTATGTGCTATTTTCTTAATAGGCGTTGTAAATTTATGCAAATCTACATATTATTATATATCATGAAAGTGTAAGTCAAAATTATGTATCATGAAATGTTCAATATAATTAGGGCTGTAAACGAACTGAACATTCAGTGAACATTTCATAAACCGTTTGATAAAAAGTCTGTTTATGTTCGCTTATTTATTAAATGAACGAACATGAACAATATTTTACATTCGTTTAGTTAAATGAACGAACATGAACAAAATCTGCGTCCCTTCATTTATGTTCGTTAAACGTCCGATTATGCGTTCGTTAACGTTCGTATACGTTCATTTAATTATTTATGTTCGTATATCATATCTTTTAATTGTATAATTCTAAAATTGGTTTGTTTAAACAAAACAAAAGTTATAAAACAATATATTATGCATAATTTAATAAAGTTTATGTTTGTTTGTCTATATTCATTTATGTTTGATCGTTTATGTTCGTTTAGCGTTCGTTTAGTATCTTAATGAACGAACATAAACGCACATGAACAAGTCATTTTCTAAATAAACGAACATGAACAAGAAAATCCGTCCGTTTAAGCATTCGTGTCCGCTTATTTGTTCGGTTAAAATCAAACGAACGAACATGAAAAAGGCTCCGTTCATGTTCGTATGGTTCGTTCACAGCCTAAATATAATTATCCTCTTGCTTCTCATATTATACAAAACTTAATACATAAATTTGTAATTTTTTAGCTTGTGGTTCTAGCAAAAGTAAGATCGGATCGATCGAGATCTTATGATTCTATGGTCAAGATCGAGATCCTATTAAGATCCTATCTCGCAAAGATCCTACGTAGGATCCGGATCTTTTTCGCTTTATATTATCGCAAAATCGTAAGATCCTAAGATCAGTATCGGGATCTTAACAACTACACACTTGATTGTAGTAAATTTACTATAAACAAACTATAAGTTTGTTTTAGTGTATATATAAAATCATTTTGGTGATAAATGAATCATTTATGAATGATGAATCGTCATTCATAAATTCCAATAAATACCGATATTAATATCCGTATTCATATTCGTTGTCCATTTACTATCAGAGACTGGTGAGTCTCGAGACATTTAAGAAATTTTGTGGTGTAGTGTTAACTTATGTAAAAATCTGAATTTTTTAAAATGCATCGAGTCCAAAAAAATTATGTTACTTGTTTTTTTATAGTTTTTCACAAATACACCCGATCAAATTGTATGTTGATTCCATCCGTATTTAGTACCACCCATATATGGATTTAGGTTCAGGGTGTGTTTGCTTAAGCATATATGTGGACTAATGAGATTATTTGATTTCGGCTTATATTTTTATAAGCTCTAATTTTCAGGCTTATTTCAATACTCATTACAACAAAATGAACCTAATGCAATATTTTAAACGCAACACTTGTAAATCATGCTTGGGATGAGGCTGTAGAGAAAGTGACGTCTCGTTTATCGAGATGGAAGATGAAAACGTTATCTATAGGTGGTAGATTGACTCTCATCAAGTCGGTTTTAGGATCTATGCCTATATTGCATATGTCGATTTTCAAAGTTCCTTCTACTGTTCTTCATAGGCTTGAAACTATTCGGAGTCGTTTTTTCAAAGGGCATGATCTTGGAAATACTAAAGCATCGTGGGTTAAATGGAGTAATGTGCTAACACCAATAGATAATGGAGGTCTAGGAGTTTCCAGTTTGTATGCGTTAAACATGGGCTTATTACTTAAATGGATGTGGAAATTCTTTGTTCAGAAAACTTCTTTATGGACGAGAGTGATAAAGGCGATCCACGGTGTTGACGGGAAGGTAGGACAAGTTAATAATTCTGGTGTTCGATCTTGTTGGACTAATATAGTTCGTGAAGTGGAAGTTTTGAAACAACAAAGGGTGAATTTTTTTGATCATTTGCAGCTTAATGTGGGTAATGGGGACTCCATCAATTTCTGGGAAGATAGGTGGCTCGAAGGGGCTGTGCTTAAAGACAAGTTCCCTCGTTTATATGCTTTAGAGTAAAATGTAAAGGTGTCAGTTGGTGCTAAATTGAAGGAAGCTAACCTGGATAGTTCGTTCTGTTGGAACCCTAGGGGTAGTATCGAACAAGTTCAATATAAAGAGCTGCAGGATATGATTAGTCTGATCTCCCTTAGTTCGCAGCCTGAGAGGTTTGTTTGGTCATTGTCTAATTCGGGAATTTTTTCTGTGGCTTCTTTACGTAAAGTGATTGATGAGAATCGTTATCCGGGTGGTTTGTCTAGAACTAGTTGGGTGAAGTACGTGCCAATTAAGGTAAATGTCACTGCTTGGAAGATTAAGTTAGATGCACTTCCTACGAGGCTCAATATTTTGCGACGTGGTATCGACATTGATTCTTTTTCATGTCCTATTTGTGATGGCGGGGTCGAATCCTCAAATCACTTGTTTTTTCAATGTTGTTTGGTAAGGCAAGTGGCATGTAAGATCTATACCTGGTGGAATATTTGCTATGCGGAAGTTAATTCTTATGATGAATGGTTAAATTGGTTGGTGTCTTTGCAGCTTACGGCTAAACATAAGGTTTTGCTTGAAGGAATTTTTTATGTGTTATGGTGGTTGATTTGGTCTTTCAGAAACAAGCTACTGTTCGAAGCTAAATCTCCATCCAAGGCGGTTATTTTTGATAACATTGTTTCTAGTTCTTATTATTGGTGTAATTATAGATGTAAAGCCTCATTCAGCTGGAACGAATGGCTTAAAAACCCTTATCTTGTGACGTTGTAATTCTAGCTCCTTGCTAGTTGTTGTTGTTGTTTTTTTTAATAAATCTGCTGTTCAAAAAAAAAAGCAACATTTTTAAAATAAGTGTTGCATATTATGATCTAAACCAACACATTTTTTAAAAGTGTTGCAAATTTTTTAGTATAATGCAACACATTAGGAAAGTGTTTTAATTGCTAATGCTTAAAGACAACACTAATAATAAAATGCCGCATTTGTTAAATAAACACTTCCAGGTAGCATAAAAGTGTCCGGGTTTTTAATTACAGTATATCTTTTCCATGGAAAAAATTGCCGCAAATTCGTCCGGTGATGGCAAGCTATCCAAAAAGCGTCCGGATCCCGTGCACTCGGTCATCTCTAACGAAGACCTTTTGATCGAAATCCTACTCGGGTTACCGATACTCTCACTTCTTTTACTTAAATCCGTTTCCAAACAACGGTTTTCTCTTATTAAATCCCTAGATTTCACTCTTCGCCTCACCCAAAAACTCGACCCCCTTGTGGTCTCTTTCTCAAGTTTTACTCTATGCTACCCAATGATTGTAAATTATTTAATTGTGATTTTGTGCCGTTTGATATCCGCATTCCAAGTGCTTCACATTTTGCTTTTGGTCATAAGGCACCACCTGGTAATCTTGAGAGTTTGCAGTCGTGCAATGGTTTGCTTTTATGTCATATGGCGTCCTGTAGCAAATTATTTGTATACAATCCATCTATTAAGTGTATGTTGATGATTCCATAACCCCTTAATGTGACATTTCATTGAACATCTTTAGTTGGTGGTACAAGAATGGGGTTTGATCCTACTAAATCACCTCATTACAAAATTATTTATGGTGAACAAATATGTGATATTCTTGGTGTTTGGGTTCCATTATAGATTTACAATTCGGAAAGGGCGTTTGGAGCATTTGTGGGGATCGGTTTCACTTCAAAAGATTTGTGCATTATCAAGATGGAGTATATTGGAATGATGCCATTCATTGGGTAAAGAAGGAAAGAGGAACGAATTTGCATTTTAAGTTAGATATATTAAATGGGGAAATGATTTGCACACTCCTAAAATATATTGGGACACTTCATTCTGTGCAATAGACAGTTGTACTTTAAATATAATCTGCTTTAAATGCAAGTACATTGGAGTGTCCCAATAGGATTTGAGAGTGTGCCAATCACTTCCCTATTAAATGTGTGTCCGGTTTTGACAACCTTAAAAACCCCTTTAACCTTTGAAGGGACGGGTTATTATGAATGCAAGTTGGTCGAGTCTCGTGGTTGTTTACTTCTTATTTGTAGGGGTAATTATGCAAAAGAGTTGTATAATTTGATCCATTTAGTTTAATCTTCAGCAACGCATATCCATTTAACTTTGCGTAGCCTTTGTTGGTATTTAGACCAATGTGTAGGACAATAACTATTGTTGTGTATGTCCTTGACGCCATTGTGGGTTATGATATATACGATGAAGTAGAAAAGCTTATAAAAACATCCCAAAAGGTATTCATTTAAAATACCTAAAACGCGATGGACTTGGAGGAAAGAGGTTTGGATTAATGAGGCTTTATCCTGACTTCGCGTTTAATAATGACATTGAAAGCTTGAATAAGTTTGAGAAACCTCCATATTAAGGTAAAGCATTTATAATTATATCATTCCTTGTTTTGTTTCAATATCTACTTCTGTCACAATACCAAACATCAACTATATCGCTAATTCATAGTTTATTGGCGAGGATGTAGCAACGCCGACATAATTCAAGATAGCTCTTAATGCCTATCTTGAGGAGCTAGTGGCTTCGCCAGCGAGATCTTTTGCAAACGTAAATGCATTCAATAAAAAAAATTGCAAAATTGGTTAATAAAGGTCACACCACACACTAATAACACCATATGCAAATTGTTTCTTGGTTCTTGCTATTGGGTAATGGGGGATATCCCGGAACCAATGTTTCGGCTGGGTATGATAAAAATGGCGGTCCTTATGGTATTACTTTTGGAAGTTTAAAGGGTTCAGAGACAACTAATAGAAATTGCTTATGGATTAATAGATAATGTAAAAAGCTTGCGTGTTGTATGTTTTTGCTACCGTCACCTCTTTTATATCAGTAAAACATATACATAATCAATCTAATCGTCATCGAGTCAAAGAGTGACAACTTCTTACACAGGAAAAAAAAGACCCAAAACTGACAAAAAAAAACAAATGATTTAGATTTGAGGCTAAACAAGTTTAGTTTGTAAATGTATCGACATGACTAACAAATGTAATAACATAGTTAAGTTCTAGTCGAGATTCTTAACCCGTTTAAACTTACAGATCAATTATTAGATTATAAAGTTGCATATTCGTTTTCATTTATTAATAATATACTGTGACAACTGGTAAATTTGAAAACCGGATTTAAAATTTCGTATTATAAATAAAATGAATCGATAACATTTATTGGAACGGTTTTCAAAAACTACGAGAATTGGTGATTGATTATTGTTGAGTTTAATTCATATGGTATATCATATACGGAATTAAATGTCGTGAAATATGTTTGGTTACGATAATTAGGCACTACTTCGACTCTGGCACTAGGAACCTAATAATACGTGAAAAATATATATTTGTTACTCGGAAACGACTAGAAGCGTTTTATAGTCACATATTTATGGAAAAACCTATTTAAACACGTGCTGAGAATT
>LBNU01024139.1:3874-33206 GCA_014162995.1 Artemisia annua
CTTCCCCAAAAACCAATGAATTCGGGGTCGAGTCAAGCTAGCGACTCGGTTAACAAAAACAGTAGCATGCCATGGGTTTTCACCCATGTTTCTGACTTCTTTCTATTTTATAACACTAAGTGTGGGGGAATTCCTCTACTGTGCTTTGTTTGTGTGTTGTTTGCTCTTATTTCCAGGTTTCCCATCGTGATGATTGAAGCGCCTATTTTCAATCCAGCCGTCCAATATCCGATCTTGTTACTAATGTTTATCCAGGGATATCGTTTTTAAAATCCTTTTGTGAAAAAAGATTTCGTTTCCACACTTGGCTAGTAGTATTACCTTTTTCCGTTCAAAGCTTCGGCTAAGTGCCGGTACTTTGAATATTGAGGGCAATATTCAATTCTAAGTGTGGGGGGGAAATTCTAGTCGAATTTGATCACATTTGTACCTCCTAGTCCCCTGGTAACCCCGTTTTGACCAAAATTTTTTTATATTTTGAAAGTGCTTTGCACTAACAAAATAAATGGTAATCAGTCCACCATGTCTAGCACACATAAGGACTGGCTAATCCTGGAGCAAACGGCTCTAGGTAAAGATATATTAAATCTGTTTATGGCTGACAATTTGCCAAAAATTGTATGGTATTCAACTCACCGTATCTTTTATAAGTGAAGAGTTGACTAGCCCACAAGGCTATGGCTTGTGGTAAAGGCAGTGGAAAACCATAACTGGTAATCAACTCACCAAGATGATATTCTATCAAAGAGTAACCACCGCCATTGTAACCGCCATTGTTGTTGCGGCAGTGGTATAGGTGTTTGTGGTGGTTGTGCGAAGTTTTGTTGTTATCTATAGTTATGATTAGGGTTAGGGTTCGGTGAGGGTTTGTGTTTGATTGAAGGTGAGGGTTTGGTGTTTGATGGTGACGGTTTTGTGATGGTTGTTGGTGGAGGTTTCACGTTGGGGTTTACGATGGTTTCCGGCAAAGGAGGAGGAGGATGTTAAGTTGTTTTTATTTTTTTTGTTTTTTTTTTTCTTTTTTTTTTCTGTAAATTTTGAGGATGAACCGAGTATAATCACGTGTGATTCGTAAGTGTTGTTATTATTTTGATTTACATGTTAATTAGGTTTTAGTTTATTATAGTCGTGATATTAATGAAAATCACATGTGATTTTGCCTCAAATCACATGTGATTTTGCCTCAAATCACATGTGAATTCTATAGTTGAAATAGGGGACCAAGAAAAATGACAGAGATCGTTGTGATTTCATAGTGATCATTTGGAAAGATATTAGATAATTATTTTGCACGAGATAACCTTCTTTCGCCCACATTTTTGCAAAGTTGAGATTTTGCAAGATTCTAGAACTGATTGAGACAATACATAGATGGGAATTTCCAATGCAAGCACTGACTAATTTGATTTTGCAAAATTCTAGAGCTGATTGAGACAATACAAATATACTATAACATATAGGAAGTTTGTGACATATTATCATTTTCAATGCAAGCATTGACTAATTTTATTTCAAAAAGGCTTTAAAGTTCTGAAAATTTGTAAGAAAAGTACAAAAAAAGATAAACTAAAAAAAGTAAAAAATGGTTACTAAACCACAAACAAAGACCGGCACCTTAATTGTCCATTGAACCCATATGCGTCTTTTAAGAAAAAGCAAGAATAATTGAGTAATTTGTTTGATGTCAAACACCTTAAATTGCTTTGAAAAAAGTAGTTCCAAATCTGAGTTATCATGTTAATTTAAAATTCGTAACTTAAATCAAAACCGCAAATAGATAAAAAGAACACCCTTCTTCAAGATTCAAATTTTCAAAAGATAATTATTCGCCGCCAAAATATGTCGAAACTAGACACCGTTGCCGGTAGGCGCGGGTACTAGTCTATCTTACTTACTTAGACAGGTAAACTACAATTTTATTATATATAAATTTTATTTGGTAAATCACATATGGTTTACACCCGAATCACATGTGATTTAAACACAAATCACGTGTGATTTACTCACAAATCGCATTTTTTTTTTTTTTTTTTTAATTTATAAAAATGTTGAGTACTAGTCTCTCTTATGTCTTACATTCAAACATAATACAAATACTAAAGACGAGTATTCATTGAAAGGTGTTGAATTTAAGTAAATGAGAGTTCCATAAATTTAATTCACAACATGTATAAAACATTGCATAAAATGAAAATGAAAATTAAATTCAAATCAAAATTTATTTTGCATATGTGTTAGTCTTCTCTCCACTATGTCCATGGGCTCCACCCTAACTTGAAGTGGCTTCTCTCTTCCATTATGTTTTTTTCCTTTCACACCACCTTTGTTTCGAGCATCTGATGGATACGAAAATAATTCAAAGAAATAACTCAGTAACTTCAAACAGATTTATGTCTAACATGATTTTTAAAATTCCATAGTCTAATTTTTTTCTTTTAAATAATTTCTTTATCAACAACTTTTACTCCTTTTTAGATTAAAATAGAATCACATGAGATTTAGCTTATAATAACAAACAGTAAATCACACGTGATTTATATTTTTTTCATGGACAAAACGCAACATAACAAAATCACGTGTGATTTACTCATTTTTAGATCAAAATAGCAAAACGCAAAAAACAGAATCACACGTGATTTATTCTTTTCTAGATCAAACAAAATCGTATGTGATTCAGTTTATAATAACAAAGAGTAAATCACACATGATTTACATTTTTTGATAACAAAATACAACAAAATAGAATCACACGTGATTTTTACCTGAAATTTCTTGTACATCATCTTCTAACGACGGCGTTGATTTTCCGGCGGTTTTTATTGTGATTGTGATGAGAGAGGAAGTAGATCTGTGAATAACGACGGTTTTTATGGTGTGAACGACGGTGATTGTGTGAACGGCGGTTATTTTCTGGCCGTTTTAGGGTTTTACGGTGGTTAATTTTCCGGCGGTGTTTACTTTCCGGCGGTGGTTTATGAGAGAGAAAGTAGGTGCCGGGGTGTGTGTGTTTTTATGAGAGAGAAAGTAGGTTATTGAATGAGATGATGGAAGATATTTTTTGCTTTTATAGATTAGACGTGGAATTACGTATTTGCCCTTGTTTTGTTATTTTCAGATTTGATCTCATCCGTTGGATGAAAAGAGGATGGATGGTTGAGATGCTTTGGTTTGTTCTTTAGATAATAGTGGTTTGTCATGGATCTCACCTCTTGGAGTAATTTGTGATATACTTGTGTGTATGATGTGATTGGTTATGGAGTATTCTTTTACTAAAAAGGTGATGCATGAAAACATATCTATTTTATGAGTTTGTTGAAGTAATACTAATCTTGCTTAACTTGGTTGATAAAACCAACTATTGGGAAATAAGTCCGAAAGGATTTCAACTTGTTTATTCAAAAATTAGTGCAGAAATTAGTATGGAAATATGATGCTTGACAAACCACCTATTTACCTATTAAAATGGATTTTGAGAAGATTTCATCACGAAAAAAAGACCGAAAAGGATTCGTAGGAATTCATCAAGAAAAGAGTTGTTTTTCTAAAACAACCATGTGAGTATAGAATGCATACTATCTTGAATGTCCGAAAGGAATCTTTAGTTAGATTGATTTCTTATAGTAGTAGAAGACATGACATACATTCATCGATTGTATTTCTATCATTTTTAGTGCGGCATCATAAACAACAAAAAAAAAAAAACAAAAAGAAAAAAAAAAAAAAAAAAAAGAAAGAAAAAAAAAAAAAAAAAAAAAAAAAAAAAAAAAAAAA
Source organism: Artemisia annua (assembly GCA_014162995.1). NCBI lineage: Eukaryota > Viridiplantae > Streptophyta > Magnoliopsida > Asterales > Asteraceae > Artemisia > Artemisia annua. Next base: position 7,646 of record LBNU01024139.1, read on the forward strand.
AAACGTTTTACACAAACTTTAATTGCATAATTCGCAAATTATATACCCTAGACCCTTCATCATGAATTATACCACAGTATATGCTTAGTTCTTATTGATTTCTTTTTAAAATATATTCATACAACACAGGATTGCAACCTTTGTAATAAACAAGTTCTAACTATAAATAAACAAAATCCCTTGGACATACTCAACTTACCACCTTTATTACACCGACGAGTATACTGCTCGTATGTGCATAAATAAAATCGGATAAATCGTGTATAAATTTTAAACTGCACTAGCAACACGCACATAATCCATGTTGTTCCGCACTTAGATGACGTAGCCTTGCCACCGGGCCTTGTCAATGTTTGCCATCGTGGGGATATGATATGTCATAGAAGATTTGGACTTGAGCGCCAAAGGTCTATGCCATGGTGAGATCGGACTTTTTGGAGTAAGTCCTTGAATCGAGTCCATGCCTCGTAGAGGGTTTCGCTCTGGCGTTGTGGAACGCCAAGATATCATTTTAGCTTGTGATTTCCCCGGGTGGGATAAATTGCGCAAGGAAACGAGTTGTAAAGATCATCCAAGAGTAGTGACTGGATCCTGCGGGTAGACCTCCTAGCCCTGACTAGCATGGTCCTCGTAGAGAGAAATTTGGAAGAGACGTAATCGGTAGTCTCTCGTGGCAACATCAAGGGTCATAGAATATACGATTTTGGAGGAAATCCTTGAATGCGATTTGGATCTTCGGAACGAAGTCCATGGAATGCGCATCCGCTTTGCACCAACCGGATGGTGTCGGATCGCAAGGGAGTGACATTGGCTCCTTGAGTGAGCTCAATGGTGTTGCGATAGCCATGGTGGCTAGGTCGGGAATACTCTCCTAAGGTACGGGCTCTAGGAGGTTGGTTTGGTTGTGGTTGGTGGTTTGGTTGAGGTGGGTTGTTGGGATCGAGGAGGTTACCACCTTCCATGATGTCGGATAGTAATGGTTACGAACAAAAACACGAAGAAAAAAGATAGACTAAAGAAATCCTAGAAAAATAAAAATCAAAATCTCACTAGAAAGGAATCTAGTGAGTAGACCTAATAAAATAAAAAATTCTACCTAAACAATAACTATTCCTCGGCAGCGGCGCCAAAAACTTGATGCACGTGGGATTGCGACCACACAACAGGTTTTACCTCTCAAGGGATCTTGAGAAGCTTGCAATCCCACCAGGCAGTGTACCTGGTCGGTGTAGTATAGTGTAGTGGTAAGTACGGGGGATCGATCGTTCTCTCACAGGGAATAGTGTTCGTTAGGATAGAAAAACTACTTTAAAAGGTCTAAAGGTGAAGGAAGATTATTTTTGTATTTTTGTATTTTATGGAAAGCAATTAAAATCTTGGGTATTGGAGGAGTGGGCGGAATTAGTTGCTAGTCAACTAACCCAAAAACTACAATTGCAATAAAAATAAAATAACTAAACTATTATGGTTGTGAAATCTTATATGGTATAATTAACCAACACATAGATATATTGATTAATTTAAGTGAGGACTTATCTTTAATTGAACATGAAGGATTCAAGGGTGAAAAACCCTTGAAAATACAGTCAAATTTGTCTTTAGGGTTTTTCCCAAACTTGTACCAAAAGTTCCACCCTAATGAATGAAAAATAGAAAAGTATATATAGATTTTACATTCTGACGGCGTTAGGTTATGGGCTCTGACGCCGTCAGCTCGCCGTCATTAGGGTTCTCGGATGGCCTAGATTTACTTCTGACGCCGTCGCTCTTTATTATACTCTGGGCCGTCACTCTTTAGCTTAACACCTGACGGCCTACTTTCTTTAACACCTGACGCCGTCAGGTGTAAACATCTTGTTTTCTTCATAGGGCGTCTAGTGTAATCTGAATTTACTCCTTTGTCAATGTTGGCTGACAGCGTCACCTTGTGACTGTGACGCCGTCAGGTAGGATTTCCAGCTTCTTTTGAGACTTTGTTGTTTTCTTCACTTTTATGCTCCAAAAATGTCCAAATATGCATGTTTTCCAGAATTCTTCTCAAAAGTACCTAAAATGACAAAAGGAACGATTTAGGGCAATATTTGATCACATTTACTCGAATTAAGGCTTAAATGACCCCTTAAAACGGGTACACTTTTCGTCTCATCACATAGCAATGCTACTGCAAAAGTATTGGGTCACATGTTAGTTCCTAAAATGAGAGACACTACCATGGTGTATAAGCCAAAGGACATATGATATGAATTTAGCTTTGAATATAGACATCTCATACAAAAAAGCATGGAGAGGCAAGCAGCTTGCATTGCAGGCTACTCAGGGCTGCCCCAAGGCGTCGTATGAGCAGTTACCGTATTATTTCCACTACTTAAAGCTGGCAAACGAGGGAACAGTGACACACATCGACACCGATGATGAAGGACGGTTTAAGCAATGTTTTGTAGCCTTTAGTGTTGCGGTAAGCATATTTCTTAACAAGCGTATAGTTATTAATTAGGATGGAAATTTTTTTTTCTGTTTTCAACTTATTTGGGTTATTAACTAATATGTTGCTAATGTAATAGGTTCGGAGTTTTTTACGCTTTATGCGTCCGTTGTTAATAATTGATGCTGCACATCTTAAAGGTCGTTACCTTAGCACAAACCTTGCTGCTGTTGCAATGGATGGAAACAATCAAATTATACCCATTGCAACCGGTGTGACCCACGGTGAGACAGGGGAGTCATGGACCTGGTTTTTGTCAAAGTTGAAAGAATGCATAGGTGAGGTTCCAGGTTTGGCCATCATATCTGACAGACACTTTGCAATTGGCCTTGCATGTAAGAACGTTTTTCCAAACGCCTTTCATGGTTATTGTTGCCGTCATTTGATGATGAATTGCAATATGCAAAGTGATCGGTTAAAGGGTTTATATTGGAAGACATGCAAGGCTTACACACAGGCTGAGTTTGACAGGTGTGTCGCTTGTATTCGTGTAATGAGACCCGCGGCGTACAGAAAGCTAGAGGACGCAGGGTTTGAAAAATGGTCTAGGGCTTACTGCCCTGCAAACAGATACAACTACATGACATCAAATAGCGTCGAGTCAATAAATTCGTTAACAAGGGAAGTGCGTAAAGTCCCAATTACGATGCTCATGGATTGGTACAGACAGCTTCTGCAACGGTGGTATTGTGATCGTCGAGCAAAATACGAAGGTAATGTCATTCAAATTTGCATCGTTTCTGGAACTTTTATGTAGTATGTAATTACATATGTTTTTTATTTTTTTTTCATGTGGTTTTCTCCGGTTTTTTATTTAATTAATTTCTTGAACACGTAAGTAAAACAACTAACAATAACGTTGTTAAATCTTTTTAAATGGTAGATGCATTGGATGAAGAAGTTTCCGACTGGGAAACTACAAAAATTTATGATAGAATCTTAAAGAGTGTTAATTGGACAGTCAAGGGCATTCACAAAATGAACAAGTATGAAGTGAAAGACAACCGAAGAGGTCATATTGTTGATTTGACATAAGGGACATGCAGTTGTCGTAAATGGCAACTTTCGGGTTTACCTTGTGGACACGTATGTGCTGTGGCTAGAGTAACTGGGTTGACAAGTGTTTAAGGATTGGTAAAAGATTGGTTTCTCAGAACAACATTGAAGAATACGTACTCAGGCATGTTTAATCCTACACTAGATGTTGCTACTTGGGAAACTCGCGATGACTTACAAGTTGTATTGGCACCGGTTATCATTAAGAGGCAAGCAGGGAGGCCAAAAAATAAAGATCGCATCCGATCACAAGGGGAGGAGCCTGTAAAGAAACAATGTAAGAGGTGTGGTGCCAATGGACACAACCGAGGTTCATGTAACGTGCCGTTGGTGACAAAAAAAGTAAGTACTGTATTCTAAACAATTTATTATTTTGTGTGAAAGGTCGAGTTAATCTTTAATTCCATATTATGTTACAGAGATGTGCAACAAGAAAAATGAGGTCTCTGAGAGCTCTGTGTCGTGTTCCAAGAATTGCGAGTGGAAAGCCGAGATCTTCGACCAGAAATGAAAACTTGAACAATGCGGCACATCCCGAGTCAACTAATCAGCATTCCATGAATGTTCCAACACCACCGGCATCAATTGGAATGATAAACAGGCTATCACAGATGTCCACTCCACAAAACTTTTTAGTCTAATGTTCAACTCTGTGACAGTTGTAACTTTTTTACTTATGCAAGAACTTATTTGGTTATGAAACATGTTTGTCGTTTGTCGTTTGTCAGCTTTTTTTTAATCATCTGTTATTTGAGGCATGTTGGATGCAAGAACACTACCTTATGTATTATTCTATGACACTTGGTATGGTAGAACTTATTTTGTAGCAAACTTGTATGTCATTTGTTACTTATCCAAGTCATGATGAGTCATGATGCATGGTTTGTGGATCTATAAACATTACCTACACATACATATTATGTTGGATGTATAAACAGGTTGGANCGGGCTGAGTTTGACAGGTGTGTCGCTTGTATTCGTGTAATGAGACCCGCGGCGTACAGAAAGCTAGAGGACGCAGGGTTTGAAAAATGGTATAGGGCTTACTGCCCTGCAAACAGATACAACTACATGACATCAAATAGCGTCAAGTCAATAAATTCGTTAACAAGGGAAGTGCGTAAAGTCCCAATTACGATGCTCATGGATTGGTACAGACAGCTTCTGCAACGGTGGTATTGTGATCGTCGAGCAAAATACGAAGGTAATGTCATTCAAATTTGCATCGTTTCTGGAACTTTTATGTAGTATGTAATTACATATGTTTTTTATTTTGTTTTCATGTGGTTTTCTCCGGTTTTTTATTTAATTAATTTCTTGAACACGTAAGTAAAACAACTAACAATAACGTTGTTAAATCTTTTTAAATGTTAGATGCATTGGATGAAGAAGTTTCCGACTGGGCAACTACAAAAATTTATGATAGAATCTTAAAGAGTGTTAATTGGACAGTCAAGGGCATTCACAAAATGAACAAGTATGAAGTGAAAGACAACCGAAGAGGTCATATTGTTGATTTGACATAAGGGACATGCAGTTGTCGTAAATGGCAACTTTCGGGTTTACCTTGTGGACACGTATGTGCTATGGCTAGAGTAACTGGGTTGACAAGTGTTGAAGGATTGGTAAAAGATTGGTTTCTCAGAACAACATTGAAGAATACGTACTCAGGCATGTTTAATCCTACACTAGATGTTGCTACTTGGGAAACTCGCGATGACTTACAGGTTGTATTGGCACTGGTTATCATTAAGAGGCAAGCAGGGAGGCCAAAAAATAAAGATCGCATCTGATCACAAGGGGAGGAGCCTGTAAAGAAACAATGTACGAGGTGTGATGCCAATAGACACAACCGAGGTTCATGTAACGTGCCGTTGGTGACAAAAAAAGTAAGCACTGTATTCTAAACAATTTATTATTTTGTGTGAAAGGTCGAGTTAATCTTTAATTCCATATTATGTTACAGAGATGTGCAACAAGAAAAATGAGGTCTCTGAGAGCTCTGTGTCGTGTTCCAAGAATTGCGAGCGGAAACCCGAGATCTTCGACCAGAAATGAAAACTTGAACAATGCGGCACATCCCGAGTCAACTAATCAGCATTCCATGAATGTTCCAACACCACCGGCATCAATTGGAATGATAAACAGGCTATCACAGATGTCCACTCCATAAAACTTTTTAGTCTAATGTTCAACTCTGTGACAGTTGTAACTTTTTTACTTATGCAAGAACTTATTTGGTTATGAAACATGTTTGTCGTTTGTCAGCTTTTTTTTAATCGTCTGTTATTTGAGGCATGTTGGATGCAAGAACGCTACCTTATGTATTATTCTATGACACTTGGTATGGTAGAACTTATTTTGTAGCAAACTTGTATGTCATTTGTTACTTATCCAAGTCATGATGAGTCATGATGCATGGTTTGTGGATCTATAAACATTACCTACACATACATATTATGTTGGATGTATAAACAGGTTGGATGTATGACATACATATTTGTTTTGTAACTCCGCAGTTCGAACCTCCGCGCATTACTGATTTGAAGTAAACAACTACAAGTAAACTATAAAGATGTTAACGAAATGGAGCAATTTAACTTTCATTTGAGCAACAAGTCATAAGTTAATGGCATAACGCTAGAAAAGACATTACAAGGAGATCAAGATAGGGTTTTTCAACCAAGTCTCCCAAGAAAAAGAAACATTACATCGATTGACACACCATTAATAAGAACGAGAAACAATGTCATCAAAAATCATGGACCATTTCGGATGAGACGCATCAAAGATGAGATGATTCCTAAACGCCCAAAAGTGCCACCAACCATCATAACAAACTACATCCAACAACAAAATGTTCTACCCAAAAGGTTCTATGTTATAAGATAATTGTTACAACCACAAAATGTTTACAAAAAAACATTCACAACAGTTGTGAATGTTTTTTAAACAAACAATTTGTGGTTGTAGCAAAATTCAGCCAACATAGCTATGACTACTTAGGATTATCGACCACATGTTTGACAACAGATTCATATGAACCTGTTGGTGAGGGTTTAGTTACATAAGCTCCATTACCCTCAACCTGGTCATCAGATGAACCTTTTTTTTGACACACCCACGAAACCTTTGTGCTCGTAACCTTCTTGCTGCCCACTTACATTTTCCCCTCCTAAAACCCAACCTCTTTCTAGTCAACTTAACACTCCCTTTAGCCATTGTCTTCACTACATCTCCCTCACTAGCCCCGGTTTTAGCAGACCTACTTGACCACCAATTTCTGGGACGACATCAGGCCATTCCACATCGACAAGAACATCATTTGAAAAACCTTCTTTACCCACATCCGGCAGAGACTCACCATCATAACACATTGCCTCATTTAGCCAAGGAGACAAAATATTAGTCGCTCCAACATCAACCCAACCTTGCTCACCGATCAAATCATCTAGCCAACCAGAAGGACCATCTAACTCATCTCCAACACTGCTACTATGCAAGAAATCTTCAAATAGATTTTTACCCTCAAATAGAACTCCTTTTTTTCTAGCCTTGACAGGAGGAGTCCTCAGGTAAGGTGAAAGAGATTCTTCCTTAGCCCATTCACGAAGCTGCTTATAAGACATAGACTCAGCATCTCGCTTTCTTTTTTCATGGCTGCTAATTTTAGAAGTAACCTCATCATCAGAAGCTTCGAAATACAAGTTTTGAAAGTAGTATTCAGATAAGTTTATTGGATCATGAGCAATAAACACATCTAACACCCCATAAGATGAAGCGATATCATACAATTTTTTCATCTCAGAATCAGTTTCAACAATTGTCAACCCTCTTTCAAGGCTCATTTTAGGAATACAATAAAACAAAGCCCAAATGTTGCATTCTAGTTTGAAGTTCAACTAGTCACAAAACTCATTGAACGACATCCTTTTTGACCGAGATACTTTAAGTGGTAGGATTTTTTCACACAAATACCTTAAAGTAGGAGCTTCATAGAAACCACCGTTATGGAATACGTCAAGCGTCATAAAATCTTCAGCTTTTTCTTCTTTCCTGTATACAGTGACATACTGTTAAACCCATACATTATAAAAACAAAAGATAACATTTTGTGTAGCAATACTTACATTGCAGAGAAATCAAGCGTCCAACATTCTTCAGGGTTGGGTGAATAGGTTGATGAACCTGAGTGGTGATGATCCATACTCAATCAAAAAGTTTGGTTGTGTTACCCCTAAAATATAAAAAAAGTCAAATTTTTTACTATCCTTATATATCGACCACTAAAGTATAAAAAGAGGTTAGAATAAACTATTGTTTTTAGTAAAGACACATTGCATGTCAACTACAAAAAGTACGTATGTCATTGCATGCCAACTAAGAAATAAACTTTATTTGTATTTGGGCAACCTTACTATGTATATAATGGGCAACTTCGGAAAGTTGCGTACGCAACTTCGTAAATTACAGGGCAACTTCTTATTATAATGTGTCATGTCAAACTTCGGTATATGTGTTGTCATTTTGTGTCAACTTTATTAACTTTAGTTTAGTTTAAACCATATGAGAGTTATTGGTATTTGTCATTGTGATTTGTGATTTGAAAGGGCTATGCATTGTACTAATTATATACAATTTCGTGTGTCCAAACAATACACATAAGTGCCAACATCTTGCGAATACAATATGTCCAAACAATACACATAAGTGCCAACATCTTGCGAATACAATATGGCGAACATAAATATACACTAGTAACAGTGTCAACATTTGTGCTTAAAATAAAAAAGAGCCATGTTCTCACGATATGCCAAGGCGGCGTCAACAGGATCATCAAGCTGCAACGGTATACCATGTGCCAAACGATATAAAAATATACACACAAAAACACCACAATCACCAAAGATCCCCCCCTGCTTAGGAACGTTATCTGCTAGCTTAAAGGTAATCTTATAGTCACCTTGATGTATGCCTTTCTTCCGAACACTTTACCTTCCTCTAACACGACTGGAAGTTGAGCCTGTTAGAATAACTAACTTAGAATAAATAGATTAACAATGGCTAACATAAGTTTATATAATAATAATAATAATAATAATAATAATAATAATAATAATAATAATAATAATAATAATAATAATAATAATAATAATAATAATAATAATAATAATAATAATAATAATAATAATAATAATAATAATAATAATAATAATAATAATAATAATAATAATAATAATAATAATAATAATAATAATAATAATAATAATAATAATAATAATAATAATAATAATAATAATAATAATAATAAATGCTATGTGTGCAAATAAGTCCAAGTGTTAACAGTAACTGTTAGTGGAGTTGCAATTGTAACAAGATTCTATAGTTATTGGTGCTAGCTGTCTAAACAACAACTTTGATCTATCAAAAGGCCATGTTCAAACATTAACATTGATCCAAATATAGCATTAAATATCCATGCTTACATTTTTCCAAATATATCATTAAACAGTAGTGCTAACATTGATCCAAATATAGTCTAATAAGAGTATATTGTTGGTTAACCATTAAGGAGTTTGTTTACGTTTGCAAATAGAAAATAACAACACCACCACTCGCATTCATCCAAAGGTAATCTTAAAAGATTAACATTGATCCGAAATATAGCGTCAACTGCTTCCTTCTTTAGGGTTGTTACCAACAAGTATTCATGTGCTTTTTCATGGCATCCAAAACAAAGATAGATAAACATAACATAAACATTGGCTTCATTAATAGTAGACTGAAACGGGGGCACAAAAGATAACTTCATTAGACCATACCCTTAATGGGCACGTCCATGGATACACCTTAAACTAACTTAAAAGACCATAATCCACGACACTAAAGACAACATGACCAAACATAAACACCTAAAAGAGAAATGCTTAACACAACAGAATGCAAGACATAGAGCACCAACCAACTAACAACATAACAGAACAAATCACTTTTTGCCCAGTTGAACAACAAAAGAAATTTTTTTCAGGACCCTGAGTTGTGTCTGACTTATCAACTTCATCATGTCCCTTGTCTTTGCCAAGTCAGCATCCTGCATCTCCTTTAGTAGCTTGACACTCTCTCGGGCTAAACCAGTAATAGTCAGATTTTCAAGCTCTTTAATAACCTCAGCCCTATGCTTAATTCGGTCACAAAGCTCTTGGCACATTGTATGAGTTTCTTGGACTAGCTTAAAGTCCCTTTCATTATCTTGTTCAAACATGACACGCATCATTTGTCTCAAAGAAGCCGAGTTTGCCATAATAGCAAGGTCCGCTAGGCCAGTCATAGGAGTCATAGCAGTTGGAGAGTAATGGGGTGTGATGTTGGTGTTTTGTGAAGAGGTGATATGAAAAGTAAGTGTGATATGGAAATGTGTGTAAGTGTTTGGTTCCTTATATAGGAAGAATCGAGAATGGGCAACTTTTTAATTTAAAAAAAATGGGCAACTTTGACAATTACATGTCTTGTCAATCTTCAATAAATGCCAAAACTAGTTAATGTGATTTGAAAGGGCTAAGTAGTATTTAATAATCGGTAAAATAAATTTGTGGCCACAAATGGTATGCTATAATACAAACACCACTTCCCAAAGTGCAAATAAACATTGCAAAACACTAACTTGGAATCCATCTAGTTACAAACCAACCGAATAAACAGAAAACTATTCCAAACCAACACCACTATCATGTAACAACTTAATTTCCATTTGTTAAAAAATATAAATTTACAAAAATATATACAAATATGAAGTACTAGAGTAGATCTACTAAGGTACTGCATAATCAAAATCACATGCTGTATGACACTGGTAATATGTTTAATGGTTATCTTTTTCTAATATAAAAAAAACGTATTAGTTATGTCTTGGTATTTTGCAAATACTATATGTTACTTAGAAATGGTTTAATAGTGATGTTATTGTTTATTTCAGGGTTGACTTTACTGTAGTTATGAGGTTGGTATTCAGTTGCACTAAGTAATTGTTCAGATAAAACATTCAATTACGACATTCATAGTCTACGATAATTCTGCCGCGTGGTAAGTAATGGTAATCATAACTAGATGAAACCATTTACCAACTAGAAACCTAATGATAAAAACCACTCAACATAGACTCGTACCTCTAAACAATCCCTTAGCCGGACATACCAATCACGACATTCATAGTCATATGTGTTCCCGCTATCATAGAATGTGACCAAGCCGGAAAGAATATCAAAATGGGCAACACACCAATGTCTTTCAGTTTCATTAATCGGCATAAGAACCTACATGGTTTACAAATGATCAGTGGTTATTACAAGAAATTAAAAACATGAAATAAGGTTGTGTTTTATTATCTAAGGTTTGACCTGATCAACATCACTCCATGGAATGGGGTGCCTTCTACCATCAACATAAAACAAGGGCATGGTGTTTTGAAGAAGAAGCTGAACAAAGTATGTACTAACCATAGCCCAATTACAATTCTCGGGTCTCACATGCCACATATAGTCGACCCATAAGTCTATGTGCTGTTTAATACAACAAAAAAGACATTGTAGTCAATTAAAAAACAAATATTTATTATTGAAAAGCTAATATATTTGCAGTAAAAATACGCACCTCCTCCGTTAGCCAACCTTTCCTTGCAGGGTCTAGGCACACTAATCTTAGCCAGAAATTTCGGTTCACAATAAAATCGTCAGACCAAGGAAACTTGTTATTAACCTTACCGGGCTTAGAAAGAAACAGGTTAAATTCATCATTCACCCAAAGAGTGTCAATAGTATGAAACCATCGTGATAGATCCTACACAGATTTACAAGCGTATCGCGTCATTGCATGATGGCAGTATATTTTAATATATAAAGTATTTCAGTTAATTTCATACCTCTTTCCACGGTTTCACATTTTTAGTCGTTCTATCATACATGGATCATTAATGTACCCTCGAGTTTTTTTTTTTAATTTCACCCAGGAAACTTTGTAATTACTTTCTGAGGGCAAACCATCTGCGTGATTCCTTTTATTGGGTGCCAGTAGTCTCAAAGATTTTTTTAATTTAGCTGAATTCACAAACTCATTACGCTTTTTCTTTTTCTCCTCAGCCAAATGTGACACCATTTCTTCCTCAGACCTCATACTTTTATACTCATCCACCCTAATGCGCAGTTCCTGTTTTCGCATCTTCTCATCTTCCAATTGCATCCCGTCTCTGAACTGGCTTAATCCTTGAATAAACTAGACAAGACAAGAATTTGTTGTTACTATGTGAGTTTATAAAACATCAAACCACCATTATATAAATATTAATTGCAAGACAAGCTAGAATAACAAAACTCATTCAAAAACATATCTCAATGAAATGAAATTAAGAAAAGGACATGATTTTGATTAGTAAAATGTGAACTCGAATCAGATATTGTATTAGATGTTTCTGCTTCAAATTCATCCCCAAACGACACACTCGAACTTCCATAATCTAAAAAAAACAACACCAAAAAAGGCGCGAAAAGCATTACTTAGATAATTAAGTAGCTGCACAATCTCTCATCCTTCCTAATCGCCTAATCGGTATTACCTCAGCATTGCCAAAGGGTAGAGAGATGGACATACCTTTAGTCTATGTCGACACGTGGGATATAGGAGATGCGGGGCTAATAGGAACCTCTTCTACTTGTCTTTTCTTTCAATTCATCTGTGCATTGCCATATTCTCAAACTCGAAAGTGAAGGCAACAACTCTTCTGGTAGATCTTTCATCTTTGGACACTCTTGAATGTAGAGATGTTGGAGGGAAGTGAGGTGTTGGAGTCCCTTTTAAACTGTTTCCAATTTCTCAAACTTTTTTAAATAAAGTTTAGTAAGAGATGAAGGAAGCATATGAGACAATTGACTTCCACTAGTCACATCATCTTCTTCTGCCGATCCACCTTCTAGAAATAGGTCAACAAGAGAAGGTGGGAAGTTCTGTGGGCCAAACTTTGATATGGGCTTCTTCAAACCCCCTATTGCTAAGAAACCCAACTTAGGAGGCCAATCCCCAAAGGAATCAACGTCCATACTTTTACAATTCGATATTACCCGATGTTTTAACGAGGTGAGATTTTGCAAGTCGGCAGCAGGAAATGACTCTATACTCGAACAACGTATTATCAGTTCTCTGATGTGAATGAAACAAGTCAATTCATTGATTGATTTCAGATTTTCCGAACTCATTATGCATACAACCTCTAGCACCGGTGGCATGCTTGTGTTGAGAAGCACCTCCTTTTCCAATAGTTTTTCACATTTCTCAATTTTGAGGAACTTGAGCTTGTGCCCTCCTGTTGGGAAGGAGACAGATGCAAGCGAATCACAAGAGTAGATACGCAATTCTTCAATGTTGTTTGGCAAATTGCAACGCTCAAGATTTTGACATCTCCTTAATTCCAAAATCCTAAGAGATGTTAGTTGGTTGCTTCCATCCTCCTCCTCCTCTCCCAAACTCACCAATTTTGAACAACACGTTACACCCAACATCCTTAAATTCACAAGAACCTTAATTCTTCAACCGAACCAAGACAGTTCATAACACCTCTCCACACCTCAGTACTAAGTCCTGTGATACCACTTATACTCAACTTGGTGACTGATGAAGCTGCATGAATCAGACTTGTCAATACACCATCACCACAACTGCTGAGATGTAAAACTCTCAGCAAAGGTAGTGCTTCAAGTGAGACTTCAACCAAATTAGGACAATCTTCTATAAAAAGCTCTTTAAGGCATGGAAACATTACTGCACCTACAACACCACTCTTGGTTGACCAAACCTCCCACCCCCTCATATTTTTAATTGTCAGACTTTCAAGCTTTGGAAATGCAGTACCTGTCCCAAGAAACTCTGACCCCACGACTTTCACCTTATTTAGTCCATGAATATCCAGCTTCTTAAGTGATGGCACTTTCCCAAGTGGTGGTAGAAACTTACAATTTCTACAATTTTTAATCTGCACATAAGTCAAATGGAGAAATGAGGGATCTCCGATCCAGTTTGGAAACAACTTACCTCCATAAGACACAATTGCAAGATCTTTCAAGTAACCACTATGAGGCTTGAGCGCATCCAGGACTTCCTTTTCAAGTTTGTCATTACGAGAATCATGCCTTTTATATCCCATATGTAACTTACCAACCCTATTTTGTGATAAGTTCACACCATGTATATCTCTTGCACTTTGCACTTTTTGCAGCTCATCAATATAAATCTCCGCTTGGAGATTCTTTAAGTTCCTAAGCCAAGATGTAAAAAGGTCGTTGTTTTCAACAACAACTACTTTGTTGGAAAGGGTTTGTAGGCTTTTCATCTCGCTAATCACTAACGGCATCATATTCCAAAACAATGTATCTCGAATGTCAAGATGCCGCAAATTTTTAAGGTTTAAGAAGTTGTCGGGCAACTTAGTCAACTTATCACAGCCGGAAATGATCAATGTCTGTAGATTATAAAGATTACAGACGCTTTCTGGCAAATGTGTGATTCGAGTTCAAGATAAATTAAGATACTGCAAGTGCTTCATATTGCCAACACACTCTGGTACCTCATCTATCTTCAATTTACTCAAACTTAGAACCCTTAACAATGGTAACTGGAGAAGTGTGTCAACCAGAATCTTACTTGATAAGTACTTGAATGTCTTGGGTATAGCTAAAAATGTTCTCAAACTGTTAGCTCTTTCGAATGCCTTGAACTTGTTGTAAGTCATATATTTCTCACAAACAAATGACATATGGCGGTATTTTTTCAAAACTTCTTACCCAACATTCTTCTCCACATCAATGTCTAACCTTGAAAAAAATTCTCCAGCAACAAATGTGGCTAAATCATTCATGAGGTCGTGCATCACAAACAATGATTCGTCATCAGGCACATGTTGAAAAAATGACCTTGACACCAACTCTTGAAAATATTCCTCACCCAAGCATTCCATTGTTTTAGTTGCAGCTGAACTGTGCAAAAACCCTTCCGCCATCCACCATAGAATTAAGTCCTTCTTCTCAAACACGTAGTCCTTGGGGATCAAGCAACAATATGCAAACAATTGCTTAAGACAAGCAGAAAGATCTTGGCAGCTTAGTCTAAGTGCCGGAAGAATGCCACCTTCATCTTCTAACATCCATATCTCATCATCCAACAACCGCTTCCATTCTTCGTCATCGGTCCTATTTCTCAATAAACGTCCAAGTGCTTCTAGAGCCAAAGGCAAGCCATCGCATTTTTGAACGATGCCTTCACCATGTTGTCTTAGCTCTGGAAATAAATCAAAGTTATTTTCACCCAAAGCATTTTGAGCAAATAGAGACAGAGCATCGTCGGGTGACAACTTTTGTAGAATGTATGGATGATCGTGGTTCAGCAGCTTTCTGACCAATTCTTTCTTTCGAGTTGTGATGATAATTTTGCTTGAAGCCCCTGCAAAAAATGGGTCCTCTAAGGTCTTCCAATCTTCCCACTTTTCGCTCCAAACATCATCTAAAACCAGCAGAAAACGTTTCCCCATAAGTCGATCTGTAAGAGCTACTTGAAGTAGATTCAAATCTGCAAAATCCCTATGTTCCCCGCCCACAAATTGATATGTAACTTTGCTTATATTGAAGCTGTCAAAGTCATCGGAAACACAAACCCATGCCTTGAGTTCAAAGTGATCCTTCACTAACTGATCATCATACAAAAGTTTAGCTAGAGTTGTTTTGCCTATCCCTCCCATACCAACAATCGGAACTATGCTAAAGTTTTTGTTACATGATTCATCACTTAGGAGTTTCTGAACCAATTCATTTTTATCACCTTCACGTCCGACAACACTCGATCCAACTATCAAAGAGGTCTGGTAACGTCTATTTTTATCTTTTGACTCAAGTTTCTCACTCAAACCAAGTTTCTCCTTCTCCCTCATTAGATCTAGTAACCTGGTGGAAATATTATCTAACTTGCTGCCCACCCTAGTACTTAATGAGAAACTAGTGCAACAAGATGGGATAAACTTTCTTACTTTGTTGGTGATGGTTTGAGACTCATTGACAAACTCACGCTGCATAGCATCTGTTGCTAAAGCATCAAGTATGTCGTCTATATCATAAGCTAAATGTTGGAGATCATTCAGCCACTGTTTGACAGCTTTCGATGTTACTTCCTTCTGAGAAGCATCCTCAAGGAATGCTTGGATCAGGGATAACTTCCTCTCCCATTCCTTCAGCTCGGAGTGAATTCCTTTGGAGTGAGCAATCTTGTTTCCGAGTACAGATGTTAGCTTCTCAAAAACGACTGGGAACAAGGTAGAAAGAACGAGTTCAACCATTATTGGTATGAAAAAGGTAAGAGCAAGAATTATAACAGTAGTAGTAGAGATTTTTATGGTAAAAGGTGCACTAAACAATGATTTCGATCTTCCTTTATGGTGGATTAGTTGGTATAAGTCTTTGTTTTCGTCAATCTTTTATAGTTTTATTATTTTTTTACACTTGCTAGGAAGAGGTATACTTGTTAGTTATTTATGTGTTACTGTGTTCCAGAACAGGGTAAAGATAATCAATGTAGTACCGGATATTCACTTGAAATCGTGGTATCACTTTCCAATAGAAACTATTCGACCCTATGCCTGGGTTACACGAATATCTCTATGGGATAAGACCAAGTGATGTTCTTGTTTTAGGCACAAATCAAGAACCTAATCGTATTCAAGTGTTTAGGGTTTGTGTTAATCGTTCTCAAGCAGATGTGTTATGATCTCTATTTGTAATAGAGTTTACTCAAACCCTAGCCCATGGAATTAAGAACAGACACTACATTCATGCTTGTCAGCAGGAACTGCATCTTCTTCTGCCATCTTCTAAAATCAACACCTTCAAACTTTTCCAACTTGGAAAAGTTAGCAGCCATATGTCTCATAACAGCAGCCATTGATTATCACTAAATAGTTTCTATTGATTGTTAGTTATTTATGTGTTACTGTGTTCCAGAACAGGGTAAAGATAATCAATGTAGTACCGGATATTCACTTGAAATCGTGGTATCACTTTCCAATAGAAACTATTCGACCCTATGCCTGGGTTACACGAATATCTCTATGGGATAAGACCAAGTGATGTTCTTGTTTTAGGCACAAATCAAGAACCTAATCGTATTCAAGTGTTTAGGGTTTATGTTAATCGTTCTCAAGCAGATGTGTTATGATCTCTATTTATAATAGAGTTTACTCAAACCCTAGCCCATGGAATTATGTATAATTAACGGCCCATTAATTATAACGTAATACTTTCCATAATAGTAGGAATCAGTGGTTATCAGTGGAAACAATAAACCATCAGCAGGAATAAGCTTATCCGCAGGAACAAGCCATGAGCAGATAACAAGCTTATACTAGCAGTGGTAATGTTAACACTAGTAGCAGAGTCAGCAGCAGAATCAAGTAGCAGAGTCTAGCAGCAGATTCAACTATCAGCAGAATCTACTAGCAGCAGATTCTACTAGTAGCAGAGTCTACTAGCAGCAGATTCAACAGATCTCACTAGTATAACCACAATTGAGTCAGGGTGTTCATGGACCAAATGGGTGTACACTCCGTACCTCCAAACCCATTACCAGGTGTGAACTCATCCCTCAAGTGCACTAAATTTTCCAACAAGACTGGGCTCCATTGGATGATAAATAATACTAGTAGTATAAAACTTGCGCATTATTTACCTGCTGCAGCCTGCAGGCCACTTATATAAACCAATTTGCAAAACGATAATTAAAAAGGTTTGTCTCTAATAGAATATGTGTATTATTCTTTAGTATCCAATGATAGAGATTATTTTACTAATAAAATAGTATCATTACAATTATATCGGTCGGACTTATATATTACCATCAACATTAAGTAATACTATGTTTTAGGGATAATGAATTTGATGGCCATACTCGTATTAAGTTTTTTTCATTGATATCACTCATGTATTAAACTAACTTTGTAGGCCTCCAAAGTATCTGTATGTATTTTTCATTGTTTATAGACAAGTTGGTTCGATGATGTGGTGCAATGATTCATCTTTTCTTGTAAACATATACTAGTTAGTAGTTTAGCTTTGTGAGTGTATCAGAGGACATGGCAATATGGGTAGTTTTTGTATGGGTCTGGTCAGGCTTGTTGTCCCAAACTTGTTATAGATCGATATGTAAAGTTGCAAAAGTTGAATAAGTAAATCGTTTTCTTATTATTTCATTAACCTTAAATCGTTACATAATAATACATATATATAAGCATGAAACGATGCCTATGAACCATCGCACCCTTTCATTTTTGTTCTAACCGAAATAACTAACAAAGTTAGTTATTAACTTTGATTTTAACATGTCTGGTCCTTCATGTTCTAACTATTACAAATGAAGCAATGTATTAAGATTATTCGGTCCACATTCTCCTCCTTAATCTTGATCGTTGCTTCTCTTTAAATCTTGAACTCCGAGCATCTGTCGCATTGTTGTGAACTTCAATCTTGGTAGAGCCTTTGTTAGTATATCTGCTCTTTGTAGTTCTCCGCTGACGTGTTCCACATTGATGTGTCCATTCTCTACGCATTCTCGAATGAAATGATAGCGAATGTCGATGTGTTTACTTCTTCCATGAAAAACTGGGTTCTTGACTAGTGCTATTGCTGAAACATTATCTATCTTCAACGTTATCTTATTTTCTTCATTTCCGGTTAATTCACTAAGTAATCTTTTTAACCATAAGGCATGACATGCTGCTGCAGTAGCCGCCATGAATTCTGATTCACATGATGATAACGCCACTGTCGGTTGCTTTTGAGTACACCAAGTAATGGGTGACTCTCCAAAGTAAAATACTATGCCAGTAGTTCCTTTTCCTTGATCAGTGTTGATTCCATAACTACTGTCGTTGTAACCTGTAATCTTGCAGCCGCCTTCTTTCTTGTAAATTATGCCATGCTCTTTTGTTCGTTTAATATATCGGATTACTTGCTTTACTGCCTTCAGGTGATGTTCCTTCGGGTCTTGCATCCATCTGCTGAGTAGTCCGACTGAATAACTAAGATCTGGTCTTGTATGTAGTAAGTACCTGAGACTTCCAATTAAGCTTCTGTAGTAAGTTGCGTCAAGTGAGTTACCATCTTCCGCCTTGACCAACTTAGTACCGGGATCCATTGGTATCTTCGTATCATTACTATCCATCATACTTGTTTCCTTCAAAATCTTGTTAATATAACCTGTTTGCTTGATTGTAATCTCTCCTCCTGTCTGTGTAACTTCTATCCCAAGGTAATAAGCTAACAATCCTAAGTCGCTCATTTCAAATTTTTCTTCCATCTGGGATTTGAATAGTTCTATTTCTTTCTTTGGAGTGCCCGTGATTATCAAATCATCTACATAAACTCCAACTATAATCGTAGAATTCTTGTTTCTCTTTGTATAAACTGCTTGTTCGAGATTACATTTCTTAAAATCTAATGACTTTAACGTTTGATCAAGCTTCACATTCCAAGCTCTCGGTGCTTGTCTTAATCCATATAAAGCTTAATAAGCTTATACACTTTTCCTGAGTTTCCTGGCTGTACAAATCCTTCAGGTTGTGTAACGTAGACTTCTTCCTTTAAATCTCCATGTAAAAATGCTGATTTTACATCCAAGTGATGAACTTGCCAACCATGGTATGCTGCTAATGCTAATATTAACCGTACTGTTTCTATCCTAGCAACTGGGGCAAATACTTCATCGAAGTCTATTCCTTGTTCTTGTACATATCCTTTTGCTACTAAACGTGCCTTATATCTTATGATCTTTCCTTGTGCATCTCGCTTGGTTTTAAAAACCCATTTGAGTCCAATTGCCTTTTGATTTTCTGGCAATGTAGTAAGAATCCATGTTTTATTCTTATTTATTGAATCCAATTCAATCTCCATGGCCTCAATCCATTTCTTATCTGCTGATGCTTCCTTATAGTTACGAGGTTCTTCTTCAGTGAAGAATAAGCTAGGTGCTTCAACATGTTGTGCATTTTCGTAAACTTCTGCTAAGCTTCTCAATTCTCGTACTGGTCTATGATCATATCTCTCATCTGAGCTCTCTAAGGAACTAATAGTAGTTTCCTCTTCTTCTTCGGAGTTAGGGTGGTAAGTATATGTTGGTGGTGTGATTGGTGTAACTGGATCTGGTATTGTGTCCGGTTCTTGATACGTATTATCAATGTTATCATTGATATCTATGTTGACTGGTGTAGGATTTTCGTTGTCAACTCCTTCTACCACAAAACTAGCCCAAAATGTGTCTTGTGTACTTGTATCTTCTTCATCTTTGTTCCAATCCCACAGTTTCGTTTCCATAAACTTAACATCCCTACTAACGTGTTTCTTTTTTGCTATCGGATCATATAACCTACATGCTTTTGATCCTTCCTCTACTCCTAAGTAGATCATTGGTATGCTTCTGTCATCCAGCTTCTTTAAGTGAGGTATCGTAATCTTTGCATAAGTTGTGCATTAAAATATCCTTAGGTTTTCTAGATTTGGTTTTCTATTTTAGAGTGCTTCATATGGAGTTTTATCTATCAGGGCTCTTGTAGGTACCATATTGAGTATGTAAATAGCATGTTTTACTGCTTCCGCCCAAAAAGTTATGGGTAACTTCATGGATTTCATCATACTCCTCGTAGTTGATAACACTGTTCTATTCCTTCTCTCCACTACTCCATTCTGTTGTGGTGAGTATGGTGCTGTCAACTGTCGTGCTATCCCATTATCCTTACAATACTATGTGAATTCATTTGATGTAAATTCACCGCCTCTATCTGTTCTTAGCATCCTCAATTTCAATCTCATTTCCATTTCTATCTTTTGCTTAAATTCTTTGAATGTACTAAATGCTTGGTCTTTCGAAGTCAGAAAGTAAGCCCACATGAAACGTCTACAATCGTCTACTAACAAGAATATTAGTTTCTTGCCAGAGTTTGTTGCTGGACTTATAGGACCACAGAGGTCTCCATATACTAAGTCCAACGGGTTCTTTGATCTGAATTTAGCTTGGTTTGGAAATGGTGTTCTACTGTGCTTTCCTAATAAACATGCATCACAAATCTGTCCGGCATGATTTATTTTAGGTATTCCATCCACTAGACCATTCCTAGTCATCTTGTTGATATCGTCAAAGTTTAGATGACCTAATCTAGCATGCCATAACCATGCTTGGTTATCTACGTTTGCTAAGAGACATATAGGTGTGTCTATTTGTAGTCTAATACTGTAAAGTCTATTCTTGGATCTTTCTACTTTCATCAACAATTTTCTGCTCTTATCATACAAAGTCAATTTATCTCCGTCCATTATGACCTTACAACCTATCTCCGTAAGTTGTCCTAGACTTAGTATGTTGCTCTTAAGATTTGGTATGTAGTATACATCTGATACTAACTTTTGTTCCTGGTTTCTACAACCTAACAATATAGAGCCTTTTCCCTTTATCTGTACATACGATCCATCTCCTAAACGTACTTGTCCTGTTATGTTTTCATCAATATCCTTAAAATGACTCTTAGTTCCCGTCATATGGTTCCTTGCACCATTATCTAAATACCATATGCTTTCGTCCTTTGAAGCATATTTCCCTGGTTGAATTTGGCCTTCATTCAACCACACTTCCTCGTGTTCAGTTTCGTGCATTGTCATTAATAGTGATGGTTCATCGTCTTCTAAGATAAGGTTTGATTGTTCATGGGTTGTTGATGTTGATCTACATCTATTCTGAAAGTGTCCAAATTTATTACACTTAAAACACTTTACGTTACTATAATCTCTCCTACTCGAGTTCTTATTTTGGTTTCCTTTATGATTCGAGTTGGTTTTGTTTTTATTATTACGCCAGTTTCTCCGTGAGTAGTTTGATCTACCTCCACGTTTGTTAAAACTCTTTCCTTTATCTGAGTGTTCGCCATGTGCGAAGAGTAAGTTATCCTGGCTTTCAACTTGACCTCCCTTCCGGAGTTTTATCCTTTCCTCAAACGCCTTGAGTTTTCCAGTGATCTCATCTAGGGTAATGTCGTCTAGATCACTTGTTTGTTCTATGGATGCTACAATCTGAATGAATCTATCGGGTGTGGAGTCTAATAGTTTTCTAACTATAAGTGATTCATCTAATGTTTTCCCTAGTTCCTTTGCCTTCGTGACATAGCCGTTTAACTTGTCTGCAAATGCATCCACCATCTCATCTTCCTTCATCTGAAGTGAGTTAAATCCAATCATCAATGATTGTAATCGTGCTTGCTGCACTCTTTCTTCTCCAACGTGTCTTTTCTTTAACGCATTCCATAACTCTTTGGCCGTCTTACAACTTGCTACTTGTAAAATTACATCCTCGGTCAACGCTTGATATAACAAGGCCATTGTTGCCTTGTTTTTCTTATCATCTACTTCTGTGTTATCCTTAGGATCTATTGCTTCCCACAAACCATGTGCCTCTAATATAACCTTTATTTGTATAGCCCATGCCGTGTAATTTGTGTTTTTCAACTTGGGGCATTGGTATTGTGCAATAGGTGTTAAGGGTTTCAGTATATTTGCCGCGTTGTTGTTGCTAGACGTATCCTCGGTAGTCATCTTATGGGTATTTATTATCTTCACCTTCTAATGCGCAATGAATTTTTCTTCCTAGTATGGTATGTCTTTTATTTGTAGGAATATATATTTCGGGGAATCTTAATACTACGGGATCAATATTAGTTATCGGATTTCCTAATAGTATAAACTAAATATATATCTATACTATTCTATTTTATAATGAAATCCAAAAAATTTAGAAACTTATGACCTCGTTAACTTTGTGATGAATACGAGATGTATTCAATTCGTTTTTGTTGGTAATAATCGTTCACCAACTTTGATCTTTTCCCGCCTTATTCCTTTTGAATTTCTTTGCCTCGTTGCCTTGCTTCAATCTATTCGACTTCAAAGTAACCAAAAAACTCTCGGATCTCTTTTGTTGTTGTCGTTGTTGTTTTTTTTCTTTGAATTCGACACAAGTAACAAAAATCTCTACCACACTACACGTTAATTCCTTTTTTTGTGCATTATATTTTGATCTCGGTATCTTTGAGATCACGTAGTCTCCTACATGCAAAACTTATGTTACCACGCCTTGGTAACCACACCGAATCAGAAATAAACTTTGTTTCGCTTCTGAATTCGTTCCAACGAAACAAAATCAGTCCTTCGTTTTGTTTCTCTCCACGTTGTTGTTGTACTTGTGTTCTAACGACACAAAACTCCACACACTTCTCCTTGAGTACTCCTCGTCCTACGTATACGTATTACTCTCTCAACAACGTCTCATGCGCTTCTAGAATTCGCGTCTTAATATGCTTTGTGTCTTTATTTTCAACCGGTTTACACAAAGTCTCCAATTTCTTCCTTCCCTTCGTTGTTGCCAACAAAGTCCTCAACACCTATCGTTTGATGTTGTACGCTTGCAACCTTCTTACGTAAACTAGATTGTGCACTATCTTGTTTGCGTATTCCTTATTCAAAATCGTTGTTTGTTTCTTTGGAAGATAAAGAAAAACAAACTATGTTTCTCGCTCAAGAAAAAAAACGTGTTGTCCTTCTTCTTTTCCTGCGTCTCTTTGGCGTCTCGATATGGTTTTTTTTTTTTTTTTGATGTCGAAACAGATTTTGTTGTTTCGTTATGTTAATCATTGCTCTTGATGCCAATTGTTGTCCCAAACTTGTTATAGATCGATATGTAAAGTTGCAAAAGTTGAATAAGTAAATCGTTTTCTTATTATTTCATTAACCTTAAATCGTTACATAATAATACATAAATATAAGCATGAAGCGATGCCTATGAACCATCGCACCCTTTCATTTTTGTTTTAACCGAAATAACTAACAAAGTTAGTTATTAACTTTGATTTTAACATGTCTGGTCCTTCATGTTCTAACTATTACAAATGAAGCAATGTATTAAGATTATTCGGTCCACAAGGCTGGCTTCAGGTATCGCTCCAAGTTAATCAATAATTAGTGCGTCAACTATGATCACAAATATTACTTATCTCAATATCGATATATTCTTTAATAAAATTATGTAGGAGTTTTTATGCGTTAAAAATACATTTTAGGGCAACTTTCAACCCAGTTGATATGTTTTCTTTTAAGCATTACATTTGACTCGTTAGAGATAAAACACAACCCTATTTAATCCGTTCATAAGTGAATAATAAATACGATGGAATTGCCACCTACATCATTCATCTTAAAAGCTCTGTGTAATATCGCCTTCAGGTAACGTTTTCCTAAACTGTGGCTGACTTTTCAAAACACTGTTATTGACTTGGTGTTGCAATTAAACAGTCAATGTTGCAGCAAGATGATATCCGAAGGTGAAACTATATAGATGACTCTCTTAAACACGGTTTTCCACTTTCTGCATTTCCTAAATAATGTATGGGAGGTGATTCTCATGGAGTTTCTTATAATCAACTTATTTGACATGTTCTCTGCATTTCCTATAGAATGCTTGGTGTTCCGAGTGTTTGCCTTTCTGGCTTTCTGCATTTCCTAAAGAACCCATCTGACATGTTTGCTTGTAGATATGTTTCAGTCGGATCTTAATCAATTCATTTAAATGTATTTTGATTATATAAACGTACATGTGAAAATGCAAGAAAAAAAGAGTTTGCAAGAATATAAAAAAGAGTACGAATTTTCTGATTTGGAACCATCTTGATTGGTGAAGTGTTCGGATAAACACTCAGAACAAAGTGAGAAGTCTGGATTTCTGATTGAAAGCAGTAACGAAAACACCAAAGGTAACAATAATGATCAAAATGACTGTCTCAATAATGATTGTGAAGATTATGAAGAGATCAAGATTGACCAACCCGTTATTGAAGAAGACGTTTGACGTAGTCTCATAATACATACAATTGTAACACAGCTTGAAATAATTCTACAAAGTAAACATGTAAAGTAAATTTCCCATTGTTAAGCACGATCGTTATGTAATTTCTTATGTACATGTTTTTAAATAATAAGTGTTGCTCACTTCTTTACAAATGAAAAAACTAATTTCAGAATGCAATGCCAAACACCCCTTCAAATACAGGCATAAATGTTGGGTATTTATTTTCAAAACAAATGAGAAAGTGTTTAATTTGGGTTAAGTCATAGGAATCGAAACATGTGTTTTTGGTGGGTTTCTCTTGTCCCACATGGATGAAAGAATGAAACCAGTTAGGGTTTATATGTGTGTTTAGATTTACGTTAATATGTTACTAATATATTTGATTACCAATATAGACGGCCCCCCTATTTGTTTTGTATACTATAATCCAAATAGAACTGATCCTTTCTCTTGGAAGAGTTGTGAACTTGTGATTATTGTCTGAACAGAAGTGCACACAATAAAGATCATCATTGTGCCTATATAAAGGGTGACTGAAATAATGATTTCAACCTTGCTTCCTTTACAATGTGGATTAGTTGGTAAAAGTCTTTGTTTTCGTCAATGAGTCATTCTTTTATAGCAAAGCTTGTCAAGATCGCGAGTAAATTCGTAAGATTGTACGATCTTACGTGCTCACTAGTTAAACTCGTGTAGGATTGCCACAGGATCGTATGTGGGGTAGGATCGTGGGATCGAATGTAAACTCGTAAGATCGCTAGTCGATCTGAGTTTACCTATGCCAATATCTATTTTATATTTTTTTCTATCTTTTAGCTCATCCATTTGTGTTTAAGCCCAAAAATAAAAATGGATACGTAACTAAAGAAACAATTTCGGTACTAAGGGTAGGTTGATAAACCACACCGGACGATTGGTTTTCTTATTAAATTATATACAGCTATACACTTTTGCCTCAAATATTAATTTCAGAAAAAAAAAAAAAAAAAAAAAAAAAAAAAAAAAAAAAAAAAAAAAAAAAAAAAAAAAAAAAAAAAAAAAAAAAAAAAAAAAAAAAAAAAAAAA
>LBNU01024139.1:34039-63329 GCA_014162995.1 Artemisia annua
TAAGGTTCCCCAAACCTTTGATGAACTAATGAAGCGCACAAGGTCCTTCGTCCAAGGTGAAGCTGCCGCCGCAGATAGCAAAAAAGGATACTCGAATTACAGACCGCAAGAACAGTCAAGGAGACAATCCAATGACCATAACGGTAATCGCAATAAAAACTATCGCAACGATGGAGGCACACGGGGAAACGACAAGTATACCCCGTTGACAAAAAGTCCAAGAGAGATATTTGCAACAGAAGGCGCAAACTTCCCTAAACCCCCAGCAATGCGCACCCCAGAAGGAAAGCACACAGGGAATGGATATTGTGAATATCATAGACAGAAGGGCCACACCACAAATAAGTGCGTCCAATTGCGTCAACTAATTGACAAATTAGTGAAAGAGGGCAGGATGGACCACTTAGTAAAGAACATCAAAGATGGGAAAGATAGACAAAAGACCGTGGATAAAAAGGAAGCACCTAAAGATAAAGCTGACACAATATACATGATACAATCATGGCAACGCAAAGTCAAGCAAAATGTCAGCCAAAGGTTTTCTTCCGGTTATGAAATCTCTTTTCCCACTTTGACTGCGGACAACGTAGTGGCGGAGCCACTCACCATCGAAATAAATGCGGGGGGTCACAACATCAACCGTATGTACGTTGATGGAGGAGCATCCGCAGAGATAATGTACGAACATTGTTTCAAGAGATTACGACCCGAGATACAAAGCCAGCTAGTCCCCGCCGCGACATCATTAACGGGCTTTACGGGAGAAAAGATATGGCCAATAGGACAACTACGGCTGCTAGTTACGCTCGGTAATAAGGTATATGTCTCATAACAGCAGCCATTGATTATCACTAAATAGTTTCTATTGATTGTTGGTTATTAGGTGTCACCGTGTTCCCAGATTAGGGTTAAGATAATCAATGAGGTACCGGATATTCACTTGAAATCGTGGTATCACTTTCCAATAGAAACTATTCGACCCTATGCCTGGGTTACACGAATATCTCTATGGGATAAGACCAAGTGATGTTCTTGTTTTAGGCACAAATCAAGAACCTAATCGTATTCAAGTGTTTAGGGTTTGTGTTAATCGTCCTCATGCAGAATGTTGTGACCTCTATTTATAATAGAGAATACTCAAACCCTAGCCCATGGAATTATATATATTTAACGGCACATTAAATATATCATAATACTTTCCATAATAGTAGGAATCAGTGGTTATCAGTGGAAACAATATTACCACTAGCAGTGGTAATATTAACACTAGCAGTGGAATCAGCAGCAGAGTCAGCAGTAGAGTCTAGCAGCAGAGCAGTAGAGTCTAGCAGCAGAGTCTAGCAGTAGAGTCTAGCAGCAGAGTCTACTAGTATAACCACAATTGAGTCAGGGTGTTCATGGACCAAATGGGTGTACACTCCGTACTTCCAAACCCATTACCAGGTGTGAACTCATCCCTCAAGTGCACTAAATTTTCCAACATATGAGTGATAAATTAGGTGGTTTATTTGGTATAAAGCCATATACGTGGCTATTTATGTTCCATATGTAGATCATCTTATATGGGTTAATATACACGTTGGTTAATGAACTTGTTTTTGTTTAATTAAGATAGTAACTTTTTTTTTTTTTTCACTTGCATTACTGAAAACTAGTCGGATACCCGCGCACAGCAGCGGCGATAACTATAGTTATATTATAAATGTAGTAAATGAATTGCTAGCCTAACTCTCCTCACAATTCCCCCGCTTAGTGAATTCGTTTCACAACACTCCGAATGTATATTGTGTTAGTTATATGTGTTTGCTTGAGTTTCCCGTAGCTTTTCCGTGACATCATTATTCCCGCATATAGAAAGACCCTCGCAATCTCTAAACGGTCAAATACTCACTCCAAAAGTATATGATTTTGATGAATCAAGATTGTATTGAATGAAATAAATGTTAAAGTTATAAAAATTTAAATCAAAATAAAATAAACCCACTAAAAATGTAANTTAAAGGCTCTACTAACATTTAGCATACTTATAATTAAAGGCTCTACTAACATTTAGCATACTTATAATTCATGAATGGAAAATGCATAGATATGCTGAATGAACATGAGAGGAAAACTAAGAATACCTCAAAAAGACCACAGTAAACGAAACTAGGAATCCAGGGCAGTTTATGAGCACCAAAGCTAAGCATCCTCTTAAAACCTTCCATTGTTTCTGGCAACAACATGTCCGCCCAACTAGATACACCGGATAGCTTTAACGATTCTTGGCTAATGGATTCAGTTAACTCAGTAACACTACCAGTAACCACAAGAGAATGCACCAATTTTGGGTACAACTTAGCCATTTCAAATCCAACTATCCCACCATAACTTAGCCCAACCAAATTCACCTTTTCCACTCCAAGTATTTCCATCCCCTTGGCCAAAAACTCGGCTTGAAAGCTAACAGATCTCTCGGTTCTATCCGTGGTTGAGCCACCAAAGAACAAGAGGTCTGGCACATAGACCGAGTAGTTTCTGGTTAAGGCCAAGACTTGTGCAAACCAAATGAAGATACCGTCCATTGCAAAACAATGGACTAGAAGTACAGCGGGCTTCTTAGATTGTTCGTATATCGGCTTTCCATCAACGTTAATGATGCTTTCTTTTGGAACCCATATGTTCATGATGGTACCTGGTTCAATTTCTATGGTTCTAAGTCTTAGTCCTGCAAGCTTTATAATTCCATGCAGTAAACTAGTTAACAACGCGAACAAGAACCCCATCTCTCTCTCTCACACACACATAAATTAACACACTAGTGTAAATGCATTAATCTCGATGGTGTAGGCATTTAATACCCGTTTGGTATAGGGGCATTTGAGTCTTTAGAATCAAAGCAAATTCAAATCAAATATTTGCTTTTTTGAGAAAATTTTAAAAATGAACCGTTTCTACTAGTATTTTACGAATTTGGATCTAGCCCATATTTTTTTTTACAGAATGATCTTTTAAATATTATTCGTTAGATTGATTAGTAGATGACTTTTTCACCATACACGTGTTTTCAAGCGAATTCCGGGCGACATTTTGATGCCAAATTGGTATTGTTTTCTACGTATTGTTTTCGGGTGACACAAGTTTAATGTTAGACGAGTGTTGGGCGAGTCCTAAACGAATAAAGAATGCTAGTCGAGATGCTAGGCGAGTTTAAATGCTAAGAGGGCGAGTTGCTGGGCGAATGATAGTGGGCGAGATGCTAGGCGACGTAGACAGGCGACCGACATATCAATTTTAATAGTACAAACTTAGATTTACTATTTCGTATAAAATTTAATATATAAGTTACAAGTGTTTGTTGGAACACTAGCTTGCATTTAGTAAAAAATACTCTTTATCTTACAATTCTTTTTACTGTTAGAAATCTAGTCGACAGACATGATTTACATGTTTAGATATACTATTTCCATGTTTAAATTTACTATTTCCGTATAAGATGTATTATACTTGATACAGGTGTTGTTGGAACGATAGTTTGAATTTAGTAAAAAGTACTCTGAAGTTGGTTTTTACTTTCTAGTCCTTATTTGTAATTTGTATAAATTGAGGAAATTTCTTAAATGAACCATAACGGGTATCCATTTTCCAAAATAAACTTCGCCCATATTTTTTACGAAAATGAACTTTTGCATATCACCCGTTAGATTCAATTCATAACAACTTTTGAACCACACACGTGTCTCTCATTTTTATAGGCGACATTCTAGGCGAAGTGGTGGGAGTGAAGAGGTGGTGGAAGTGAGGGCGAGGTGGTGGGTGAGGTGGTGGAAGTGAGGCCGAGGTGGTGGGCGAGGTGGTGGAAGTGAGGGCGAGGTGGAGGGCGAGGTGGTGGGAGTGAGGGCGAGGTGGTGGGCGTAGGGGACTTTGAAACTGTTAACAGATTGACATTAAAAGAAGAAGTAGATGATAAAAGGGGGTTAAATGAGTCTAGTAACTCGGTTGAGGGTGACTCAGTGAGTTATGATGGTGTTAGAACTGTAAAAGTTGCACCTTGGTTAAAAAGATTAGACCCCAGATTAAGAATTTTGATTTTGATGGTGAAAGAGATGAATTTGATGGTGGGGTTTGTTTGAGTGAGTCAGGTTACTCGGTGGTGCGTGACTCAGTGAGAGTTGCTCCTTGGGTTAAAAAAAGTGAAGCCCAGAAAAAAAAGTTTTGATTTTGATAATGGGAAATTGCAAAAAGATAGTTTTAGAGGTGAAAAGGAGGGTGAGTTTGTTAACTCGTTGGTGAGCGACTCAGTTAGTGACAATGAAAGTGAAAGGAGTGGGAGTGAGAGCGAGAGTCTTCCATGGGAAAGAGGGAAAGATTTGTTTCATAGTAGCAATAATTGGAAAAGGTTGATAGTGACATAAGATGGTCACTTTGGTAAACTATGTAAAAAAAGTTTATTCCCGTAAAATCACTCGCTATAACGTTCATTCTTGTAATTACTTTTATTTTGGAAAATGGATACCTGTTATGGTTCATTTAAGAAATTTCCTCAAATTTACAAGTGGTATTGTGTGTTGGTCCTTATTTGTAATTTGTATAAATTTAATTGGGGCATTTTATTTTTGGCGGTTAGTGTTAGGCGAATGAAAAGTGTGATTGTGACGTATTTCGTTCATTTGTGTAAAACATTGAAAAAAAGTTTCGTTTGGTAAAACTAGTATGTAGAAGGATTATTTTGGTAATTGGTTTATATTTTTTTGTCTGACACATGATTAGAATGATAGACGCATTCCTAGATCCATGGCTAGATACGATGTAGATGATACCAAACACTTGAGAAACTGATTATCTATTATTGCGTTATTATATAACATAATCATATCAAAAACCAAGTTTCAAAACCACATTTTATGACAACTGGTTATCTGATTATTCGTTTTCAAAATGAATATCTCATTGAAACATCAAGTTTCAATAATCAATCCCAAACACCCCATAAATACGTACTAGATGGTGATATGAATACGATAAGTCTCGTTGTAGGCTTTAGATACATTAGAGTTTGTGAATGTGATCTATAGATATTGGGTGATTAGTAAAGTTTAGCCTACGGGGTTTATTTGTTGTTCAACATGGTATTATAAGCGGGTCAGATCATAGACCTTGTCGGCCACCTTAAGTGGTAGCCTCAATGCCACCTGTCAAACCATAGTCACCGCCTTTTATCCGTACTTAAAGAAAAAAAGCGCAACCCACTATTTTGGTCCCAAATTGTAAGGAGTTAACTAATGAGGTGAGTGGTCTGTCTTCATAATTAAATTCCAAAGAAAAGCATACCATAATTACAACTGTAGCCACAACTATGCACCGTCACGCGCCGGAATAAGCAATTATATTTTGAAAACAAAAATCGCTCATTGTTTTGCTTATAACTCTCAAAGTGCTTAGAGTTAGCTGATGTCATTAGCGACTGCATATTCTTAATTAAATTTCGAAGATAAGCATACCAAAATTGCAACCTTCACCAGTTGGACACTCCGTTACGCGCTATTATAAGTTCAGACACTCGTGGAAAAGAAAAAAAATTAATCTTTTTGGATTACGGGAATGGGTACTTATCAAATAACTATCTTTAGATTTGTGTTTATCTTTAGATTTACTTATTCTTCAATTGAGCTTTCATGATTTCGCCGTTCAAATTGTAGGAGAGTATTAGACGATCGACGACGTAAGTCCGGTTGTGGGATTTGAGTCCAAGTTTTAATGAATGTGATCTATAAATATTGAGGGATTAGTAAAGGTTAGCCTATAGGGTTTATTTACGTGTCACTCCTTACGTTGCATGATTCACTAATTTGGATAGAAAATTACAAGAAAATTCTCATTTTGCAAGAAATACAAAAAGTGTATAACTATCCAAAAAGTAGCACTTGATGTGAAAAAACTGTCACCAAGTGTTTACAGGGTGTTTGTCCAATTGTCTTATATGGAAAAGCGTTACTAAAGATGATGTCAATATAGACATTCACAATAGTGACAAAAAAGCAAAGATATAAATACCGTGAGGCGTAGCGTGGTGGCATAGCATTTTTAAGGTGGCAAAAAATGTTTATAGATTTATATCATATTTCATAATTATATGAGTGGTAAAAATTAGTAAGTCGAAGCCCAAATCCAAATAGTAAATTCAAGCCCAAATATCAAATATTAGTAAATCCTCTAAATGCTTCAAAAAGTCTTACACCACTATTATGTAGATAATATTCTTTTCCTTGCATAAAGTAAGAAGGCCGCAATTCACATTGAGGCATCATCATTAGCTTAGGAGCACTTAGAGCAAACTCAACCAAGTGGTGTTGGCTACATTTCCAAATTTTTGTCAATTTGTAGCATCCTTCATCCTTAATTTGACTAAACAATGAGACCGGCATCACCAACACTTTGAGTTCTACCAAAACCCAAAACAAACAACCACTCTAAGGATATCTTAAACAATGACTACATTTCCTTCCTAAGTAAAAATATCTATATCACCATTATGCAACTTACTCCCTCACATCAATGGCAGTACAAAAGAATAGTTACATAGGCATCATCAGTTGCTTGAGATTACAAAGAGTTGGTCTCCAACAGAAGTCCAATATGCTTCTGCAAGTTCTATTGAGCCTATATACTTCTCACTAGAAAAGGAAACTACGTTATGGTAATTAAATTTCCTTAAAACTACTATGACTAAGTCATCACACAAAGTAAATTTGCCCCTCCATGGCCACTATACTAGGAAATGATCAATCAAAGTAGCAAAGCCTTCATTACCAAATTTGGTATTCATCTTTTCTATACCAAAAACACCCTTATTCTATTTGCTGAATAACAAGAAGAGTCTGCAAATCCTAACACTCCAATAAGATTAAAGCATGGATGAATAGCAAAAGAGGTAGCCACATCATTCATGGCTCACCAATTCAAACCATTATACCACATTACTCTATATCCTTTTATCCTGATTAAGACTCCCAAACTTCCTTTCAATAATCTATAGAATATAAGTGTTAGATTGTTTTGATTCACCAACCATCGAATATGAGACAACCTGCTAATCAACTAAGCCCATTGACGATATAGAATAGATGTGTTGTTCTTTTTTCATCATCACTTCATCCGTTTTCACAAGCCATAGTACACCTTCTAAAATAATTCATCATTTGTATCCATTGTTGTTAATCCAAGTTTTGGTAAAACATTTAGGTTATTAGTTAAACATAGGTTTTGATGCAGAAACAATGGCGAGTGGAGCATGATTTACTTAATTCTTAACAAAGATATTCGAGTTAAGACATTATAGTAGATACTAGGACATAAGATACTAATCAACGTTTAATTCTTTTTACATATGAATCAAAGAACTAAAAGATGTTTTGCCGAAATTATTCTACCAAAGTCACGTTGAATAGGAGCTGCTTTGTTCTTTATACTCAAATAGAAAGCAAAACAAGATTTTAACTTGAACAAGCGACCTTCTTGATAAGATCAATGGGTGCTTATAATGTTCAAAGATGCTCAAAATAGTTACAAATATTAAATGTTAACGAGATATAATAATCTGCGAAAAATATTCTTTATATATTAGATGAGATTAAGTTAATTGGACTAAACCTTTGGCTTAAGTCAATTCGGGTTTTATCATCGTTTCTCATATGTACTTTATAACTAGTTGACGGTTAACAAAGTTTAAAATACAAAAAATTATGTATTCAACTTAGTATTAGAGCACATCTACTTCTCATACCTAGTTGGCTATCAGCCTATATTGAGTCGCCGCCTCTAACTATAGCTATCAAAGCTTCTCATCTCTAGATATTTCTTGTAATGTCTCCTACTATCCTTTTTTTGCCCAAAACCCTAGATACTTAATGATTTGGCCGCAACTCCTAAACCGCTTGGAGTTAACTCACACCATCATCACAATTGTCGCCATTTTGGATTTCTGTGTATAAACTCCAAAAACAAATTTTTACTGGAACTCTTCCAACGCATCGTTAAAAGTTTCCTGCCACCAAACAAATACCGATGTTTTTCATATCTACGCTTATTTGTGACAATTCAGGTTAAAAAGATTATACTACTGGGACACTTTAGAACATCCATATCAAAATTTATAAGTAAAGAGAAATAACAGTTGCCACTTTTGTGGGCCAAAAATATTTGCTATTTTCTTTGGGTTTTGCTTTCGTTGTTGCTATTTTAGTTTTCTACTCCAATTTAAACTTTCGAGATTCTGTAGTTGTTTGCGTGGGAGTATTATATGAGATTATGTTAGTTGACCTAAGCCAGTTTGTGAGTGTAGGGCTGAGCATACCCGACCGAAACCCGATTAGCCCGACAAACCGACCGAACCGAAATAGGCCCTAAACCGAACCGACATCATACGGGTCGGGAGTCGGTTGTAACATT
The DNA here is from genome assembly GCA_014162995.1 of Artemisia annua. NCBI lineage: Eukaryota > Viridiplantae > Streptophyta > Magnoliopsida > Asterales > Asteraceae > Artemisia > Artemisia annua. The sequence goes on from LBNU01024139.1 coordinate 42,467, forward strand.
GTTCTTTTGTTGGTATCGGGTCGGGTCGGTATCAAAACCGACGGCAGCCCGTTATAGCCCGAATGGCCCGATTTCCATTTAGGTTTAGTAAAAGAATGCGCCTACATCCTCAATATCTCACACCCCTTCTTTGTTTGTTTCACATTTTCAGAAAAAAACAAGCGAATCATATAAGAAAAAAACAAGCGAATCATATGGATCAATCTCATCTAAAAGAAACAAGGGGTGAATCAATATCATCTTCTCTACCAACATACGAATCATTCTCAACTCAACAAAACAATATAATGGAAGTAAGTATTTACTATCATCTTTGTTTTAATGTTTTGTGATATAAATGTGGTCGAATTGAACCGAAATTAATGTTGAACCGAAATAAATGTTGTCGTACATGATATAAATGATATAAATGTGGTCGAATTGAACCGAAATAAATGTTGTGATTCAACGGCATTAATACCTCATCGTACATGATATAAATGTGGTCGATTGAATATTGATTTGACAGTTAGTATTACTTAGTAATACCTCATCGTACGTGATTCAACAACATTGATAATGATTTGACAGTTAGTCCATTGAATATTGATTCGACAGTTAGTAATGATTTGTTTATAATGATTTGTTTAGGATCAACCGATAGACGTTGAGAATGTTGAATGTGATGATAATAAACGGAAAAGGAAGGCCCCACCTAAACCAAGGAAAACGACCTACGAATGTTGGGAAATCACTTTGAGCCAGAAGAGGAAGCCGGATGACGATGGGACAGTCATTAAGTGGGCGTATTGCAACATGGTGTCCGCGGTTTCAAACCGATTAGATTACATGGTACGCGACATTGAATACCCATTATAAATATCGTAATATAACCCCGATATTGAGAAATTTAGAAACAAAGAAACTACCCTAAGAAAAATATTGGGAGAATGATGCGGGTGGTAGTAGCATGGGACTTTAGAAACATGGAAGTATGGATAANAGGAATTCTTTATCACCTAGCATTGTAGAGGCTTTGGTGTGCACACAAGATTGGAATCGTACATCAAGTAGAAACATCACTTTGGATACGTTAGAGGATTTAATGAAAGACGACGATCTTGCCAAAGGTAAACTATTTATATATAAGTTTATTGGTTATTTTGGTTATTTATATACGTTAGAGGATTTATGTTGTCAATTTGTCATTTTTTTTTCTAGAAATTCAAGACGGATTAGACAAACAAAAAGGAGAACTTGGACATGATTCAAGAATGTTGTGATTCTTGAAGTTGGCTACTGGTGAAAAAAACATGATTTGTGTCTTGTGATTGCTTATTTGGCTACTAAGAAAAATACATGATTTGTGATTTGTATTTCTATTTTGTAACTTGGAACTTGTTTGGTACTCGAACATGCTTCTTTTTGGCTACATTTGTAACTTGGAACTTCTTTGCTACTGGAACTTGGAACTTGGACATGATTCAAGAATGTTGTGATTCTTTTTTTGAATGTTGCTACTCGAACTTGGCTACATTTGTGATTTGTGTTTCTGCTGGAATTTGGCTGCTGTATAATAATTTATTGGGCTCAGGTAAAGGTTTGCTAGTTTGCTGGATTGGGCCCAGACAGAAAATCGGGCCACTGTTGCATATCCCGACTACCGGCCCGATTACCCCGATAGTTACCGACCCGTCCCGACTATTATTCGGTTCGGGAGTCGGGTTGAGTTTTCCACGTTATTCGGTATCGGTATTTCGCGGGTCGGGTCGGGATCCGGCCTGATGCTCAGCCCTATGTGAGTGTATGTCCATTAAAGTTTTATTATCGATTCTCATATGTACCTTATAAATATCTGATGATTAATAAAATTTAACCAATGGAGTTTCATTATTCAACATTATATAGGTCGAGATCCAAGGTGTTCATGTACGCCAGTCCTTTTTGACGTATCAAACATTTCATGAAAAAGTATATATTCTATTAAATGCTACTCCATTTGTTCCGAAATAAATGTCTTATTTTTACTTTTTGAAATCTTTCTTTTTCATTTTTTTTTTTAAATATTGAATGAAAATTGTAACAATGAAAATATTTTTAAAACTAAATCAATTTATATATTTTGCATCAAGTATTATATAATATAAAAAAATAGTTAAGGTTAAAGTTGAAAAAGAATATTTCAAAAAGTCAATACAAGATATAATGAGACGGAGGGAGTAATATTCTGATTGCAATACAAAATTTAGTTTAGTGAATAAGTTGTATCGTTCACTATTATGTACCGCCGGATAAAACAGGTTTAATTTGGGTAAAAGAGTGCTTACCTTTAACACGTGGCTCCTGCCAGGCTGCCACGTCATTTAGCTGTTTGCAGTTGGTCGACCTAATTGTCTTTCGAACATGTGTCCTCCGAACACATGCAATCCAGCTGTCTTTCGCACACGTGTCCCCAGGACACATACGTCATCAACAAAAAATTCCGGTGTTCATGAAGCAACTAAAATAGCAGGTTCAAATCGCCATAAAGGATTTTTTAGGTCGATAAGCAAACAACAATGGGTATGGACGATTTTATTCGAGGAGATATTTTGTAAATCGGTTTAAAACTTTAAATTACCAAAATGCATCAATAAAAAACAACAAAAACTCTTTCACTGATGGGGTATGAATTCTTTTAGAGTTATCAACTGTTAACAAAACAAGTCTAATCATTGAACTAATTAAATCTTAACTATGTTTTTCTTTTTGTGTAATTGTGTATTTCTTTTTGAAGAAATATCGGTGAATAAATAAGAACGTACGGGCCACAAGATTGTTTTATTAGCCCAATTAAATAACCCAATATGTGTTCACCCATGTTTATTGACATTTTTTTTTCTATTTTGTTATATGATCACCCAATTAAATAACCCAATATGTGTTCACCCATGTTTAACCCAAAAGTGCATTTCTCTAACTTTCTCTTTTATAAGAAAAATAGTAACTAGTTATACCTGAATCATTCATAATTAGTGTTTAATTAGTCACAAGCGCCTGAGAGGATGTTTGGTAGAAACATTTGAGGCAGGAAATATGAAAAGAAACAATTTTCATTGTTTGATTGATAGGATAGTTATAGAATAAGAATAGCTGGAAGGGTTGGGATGATTTTGGATTTTGGAGGGAATTTATTATGTTGGGAAAATGGAGAAGTAGTGATTTTTATTTAACAATTTTATTATATCATTTATTTGTTACATAGATTTATGTTCTTAAGTCTTTTTCTTAACATGGATGTATGTACATTCACTACAATAGTAGGCGGTTTTGGCGACAACAGTTGACGGCTTTTATCGACGAGAAAATGTGGTTCACACGACTTCGCGGTCAAATAAAAACGGGTCTCACAAGGCTTTTGGCAACAACAAAACTTGCTAGATATGGAATAAAAATAAATCACAAGTCGTCGCCAAAAGTCACATCAAATTTTCTGGAGAAGTGTAATGTGACGAAATTTGAGCGTGTGCCAGTTCANTGAATAAATAAGAACGTACGGGCCACAAGATTGTTTTATTAGCCCAATTAAATAACCCAATATGTGTTCACCCATGTTTATTGACATTTTTTTTTCTATTTTGTTATGTGTTCACCCATGTTTGTTGTTTATTGACAATTTTTTTTTTTTCTATTTTGTGTTTTTGAAATGGGAGAATGTACATCATTTAGTTTTTTTTACACCTATACCATTTTGTAGAAGTTATGCAGTACAGTGTACAATATCACACAGAATATATGATCGTTTATGAAAAAAAAAAAAAAGAAAGAAGAAAAAAAAAAGAATAGATATTAAGATACGCTCGGTCATACAAATAGTCAAAGTGCATTTCTCTAACTTTCTCTTTTACAAGAAAAATAGTGTAACTAGTTATACCTGAATCATTCATAATTAGTGTTTAAAGTCACAAGCGCCTGAGAGGATGTTTGGTAGAAATGGAGAAGTAGTGAATAGCCTGGAGGGTTGGGATGATTTTGGACTTTGGAGGGAATTTATTATGTTGGGAAAATGGAGAAGTAGTGATTTTTATTTAACAATTTTATTATATCATTTATTTGTTACATAGATTTATGTTCTTAAGTCTTTTTCTTAACATGGATGTATGTACATTCACTACAATAGTAGGCGGTTTTGGCGACAACAGTTGACGGCTTTTATCGACGAGAAAATGTGGTTCACACGACTTCGCGGTCAAATAAAAACGGGTCTCACAAGGCTTTTGGCAACAACAAAACTTGCTAGATATGGAATAAAAATAAATCACAAGTCGTCGCCAAAAGTCACATCAAATTTTCTGGAGAAGTGTAATGTGACGAAATTTGAGCGTGTGCCAGTTCATCTATAATTATGAACATTTTTTTTTGAACGGCATAATTATGAACAATTTAATGGTCAACTTTTATTTTCTTCAATATTTAAGCGCAAGTTGTGAAGATCACATTTTCATGTCTTTGTGCTTTTAAATGTAAGATTTATTTGTACGTTAAGCGTAAATAGCTTAACAAAAATTATACATTATGTGGAAGCAGCTAGGCGAAAATAGTTTATTTTTGGTGAAAGATCGAAAATTTTATGAATCACTTATAGAATAGCTCCCACTCAAAACGAGTGAAGGCAAAGTCAACGGCGCATTTAGTTTAAAGTTATTCCATATCAATACATACATACATGAACTGAAAATAGGGATCATCATATGATTGTTCTAAAACTGCTTGACTAAAAGCACTATTTGAATTTCCGTCCGTTGTCAAATTTAACATTCGACATTTGTTGATTTAGGATTTGATTTTAAACGCATGTCACCAAAGACGTAAAAAGAGAACAAATGAAATGAATCCACCCAAAAAGGAGAGACCAAGATATGAAACCAAAAAGAAGAAATCTATTCATATGATACAGTCATGCAAATTTCGAACTTGAGAAGATAAAAGATGCTGTTACTTCAACATCAAGTAAAGTACTGACAAGTTTCATGCAAGTTTGCCAACAGATATATAGAGGTGTAAGATCTCTTTGATTGTCTTTCATTTTTCCTATCTCCTGTTTTGACATAATTACTCGCTCGTGTCAAATCATAAACTACCTAGTGTTGCATACGTACATTTTATTGGAAGGCTAATTGATTACTTGATTCTATAATCCCAACAAACCGTATATAATGATTTACAAGATAATTCTACAGTATGAGCTAGGACTAAAGATTACAAATGAGCCTCATACAAAAATAATAACTAATACAATACAATATCTACTAATACGCTCCTGCAGTTGGAGCGGGAGGAGGGCGAGCGCTCAAACTGGATCGAAAATTTTCGAACAAAGCTGTAGGCAGTCCATTGGTGAAGATATCGGTGTACTGATAACGAGATGGTACATAGAGCACTCGAACCTGTCAAACGGTAACAATGTCATGGACGAAATGTATGTCGATCTCAATGTGTTTCGTCCGCTGATGTTGAACAGGGATGGCAGACATATAGATGGCGCTAACATTATAATAGTAGACAAGAGTGGCAGATGATAAGGGAAAATGTAACTCATGAAGCAGATTACGAAGCCATGAAGTCTCAGCCACAACGTTAGCAACACCCATGTATGCAACTTAGGCAATAGAACGGGAGAGGGTGTTTTGACGTTTGGATGACCAAGATAGTAAATTATCACCCAGAAAAATACAATAACATGAAGTAGACCGCCGTATAGACCGGCAACCTGCCCAATCATCATCAGTATAACCAACAAGAGAAGTAGTGAAAGAAGCATAAAGGTGTAGACCAAAATCTAAGGTCCCCTAAACGTATCGTGGGTTACCTTTGAGAGCAGCAAAATGTAGCTCCCGCAAATCATGCATATAAAGAAAAAGCTATTGCATTGCATAAGACAGATCTGGACGTGCAAACGTGAGATACTGTGCCCATCTGCAAGACTGCGATACAAAGTAGGATCCTAAACAGGAATGCTTTCGGGACCCAATTTAGACCTGTATCAACTGGTATCCGAGAAGGGTCACACTCTAGTAGCTGAAGAGAATACTTCTGCTGAGACAAAAACAATAATGTAGAATGGCAAACAACAGAAATACCAAGAAAATAATTAAGTGCCCCGAGATCAGTCATGTCAGACTCACTGTGTAAAGAGGCAATAATCTGCTAAAGTAAAGTTGCAGAAGAAGCTGTAAGAATAATGACATCCGCATATATAAGTAAATAAACAACTTCAGAGCCCTGTGGATAAATAAATAATGAAGAATCTCATCGACTGTGATAAAAATCGACCCGTGCGGCATAACCTGCAAACCTCTGAAACCAAGCATGAGGTGCTTGTTTCAGTCCATATAAAGATTTCTGCAAAAGACAAACATGATGAGTGTACTGAGAGTCAACAAATCTAGGAGGCTGATGCATGTATATAGTCTCAGATAAATCACCATTAAGAAATGCATTCTTAACATCAAGTTGATGAACTAGCCATTTCCAAGACACGGTAAGGCTAATGACCGTGCGAATGGTATCCGGTTTGACAACCAAACTAAAAGTCTCATCAAAATAAATACCAAGTTGCTGACTACTACCGTTAGCAACCTTGGTGTAAGGATCCAAGTGCCATTGTTAACTAACGCATTATACTCATCATACATAGCATTACGCCATTGAGGATCTTTAAGAGCAAGAAATGGAGATTTAGGGATGGGAGAAATGGAGAATGNGATACCTTTGAGAGCAGCAAAATGTAGCTCCCGCAAATCATGCATATAAAGAAAAATCTATTGCATTGCATAAGACAGATCTGGACGTGCAAACGTGAGATACTGTGCCCATCTGCAAGACTGCGATACAAAGTTGGATCCTAAACAGGAACGCCTTCGGGACCCAATTTAGACCTGTATAAACTGGTATCCGAGAAGGGTCACACTCTAGTAGCTGAAGAGCATACTTCTGCTGAGACAAATATAATAATGTAGAATGGCGAACAACAGAAATACCAAGAAAATAATTAAGTGCCCCGAGATCAGTCATGTCAGACTCACTGTGTAAAGAGGCAATAATTTGCTAAAGTAAAGTTGTAGAAGAAGCTGTAAGAATAATGTCATCCACATATATAAGTAAATAAACAACTTCAGAGCCCTGTGGATAAATAAATAATGAAGAATCTCATCGACTGTGATAAAAATTGACCCGTGCGGCATAACCTGCAAACCACTGAAACCAAGCATGAGGTGCTTGTTTCAGTCCATATAAAGATCTCTGCAAAAGACAAACATGATGAGTGTACTGAGAGTCAACAAATCTAGGAGGCTGATGCATGTATATAGTCTCAGATAAATCACCATTAAGAAATGCATTCTTAACATCAAGTTGATGAACTAGCCATTTCAAGACACGGTAAGGCTAATGACCGTGCGAATGGTAGCCGGTTTGACAACCAAACTAAAAGTCTCATCAAAATAAATACCAAGTTGCTGACTACTACCGTTAGCAACCAAAGGAGCCTTATTGTGGCTTAAAGTCCCGTCAGCATGAAACTTATGCTTAAATAACCACATAGAGCGAACCATATTAACACTAGAGGACCTTGGTGTAAGGATCCAAGTGCCATTGTTAACTAACGTATTATACTCATCATACATAGCATTACGCCATTGAGGATCTTTAAGAGCAAGAAATGGAGATTTAGGAATGGGAGAAATGGAGGACGTTTGCAGAGATAAACGATCAATGGGTTTGACAATGCCCAATTGGGACCTAGTGACCATGCGGCGAGTGTGAGGGGGTTCATTGGCGGGTTGTGTTGAATCGGCCGAGTGGGTGTTGGTTGAGGGGTCGTTGATGGGTTGTAGTATTTATTGTGCCATGGATTGTTGTTGGGTTGGCATGGTTGGGCTTGAAGGGGAGTCCGTTTGGATAGGAGGTACAATGGTGGAATGTTGGGATGTTGTAGGCGAGGTATGGGCGTGGTTATTGGGCTCATGCTTTTGGGCCGAATGGGTGTTTGTGTTTGTATGGTGTTTGGTTACGTGGTGTAAGGTAGGTGTTTAGGTAGTGGGCTGGTCATTTTGAGCCGAGCGGGTTGTATTAGTGATGGAAGGGTGGTTTTGTGGTACTTGGTTTTGTGGAGGGGTGTTGACTGCAGGATCAAGAATAGCGCGGTTATGAAGAGGGGAAGGTATAGGGTCGAGAAACGCGTATGATGGTGGAGAGAAGGGTATCATGGATCGGTAGGGGAATTGAGTTTTGTCGAAGGTTGCATGTCGGGATATAATAATTTTGTTTGTTTCAAGGTCTAGACAATGGAAGTCACGATGGTAGGCGGGAAAATCCAAGAAGATACACGAGGTGGCACGGGGTGCAAATTTGTAAGACAAGTGAAGGTGAGGGTAACAAAGACACCCAAAAATACGTAAACGAGAATAGTCGGGTTCTTTTTGAAAGAGTATTGTGTAGGGGATTTCGTTGTTAATAATGATTGAAGGGAGAAGATTTAGTAGATAAGTGGCCATATGTAGAGCCTCGACCCAAAATGAAAGGGGTAGATGTGCTTGAAAGAGTAGAGTATGAATGACATTTTTATGGTGCATATCATTCGTTTCGCCTTGCCATTTTGTTGAGAGGTTTTTGGGCAAGAGAATCGAAGTTGGATACCATGTTTATTAAAGAGTGCGTGGAGTCGATTATTATCGAACTCACCACCATGATCATATTGGAAAATCTTGATTTCACATTTAAATTGGTTTTTACCATAATTACGAAAATGTAAAAACTTATCGAACATGCCAGATTTAGAACGTAGGGGATAAATCCAAAAATAGTGAGAAAAATGATCAAGAAAAATAACATAATATTTGAAACCACTAGTACTGATAATAGGATAAATCTACAAGTCGAAATTAATAATATTAAAACAAAGTTGAACAATAGAATCTGAACAAAGAAAAGGAAGTTTCACATATTTGCCAAGTTGGCAAGCATGACAAACATATGTAGTCTTTTCTTTATTACATGAAATAAAATGATGAGAAGTAAGAGACTTTAGCACTTCATCACAGGGGTGACCGAGAAGTTAATGCCACGTAAATGAACTTGTGGAGACAAAAGCAGTTGGGATAGTTGACGACTTGGTAATAGGATAGAGATCTTCCGAGCTGTCACATCGAAAGAGGATATGGCGTGTCAATAAATCCTTCACAGAAAAACCAAAAGCGTCAAACTCAATAGTGCAATTATTATCCCTAGTAAAGTGACGAACATAAATGAGATTTTTAATGATATTAAGAGTGACAAGTACATTATGAAGGTGTAGAGGGCGATGAAGAGAATGAATAATCATATGTCCAGAGTTGGTGACGGGAATGGAATTACCGTCACCAACGTGTACAGATGGGTATAAGCGTTTATTAAAAATGGTACTTAAATTACTTGAATTAGAATTTAAATGAGAGGATGCACCTGTATCCATGTTCCATGTCGGGTCTTGCAAAGTCATAGTGCTAAAAGTACTAGGAAGTGAGGTAGCTTGAGATGGGTACGAGGTGGGTGCGAGACCAAGTATATTGTTGGAGTGTGTCTATTGTGTTGGTTGTGCTGCGTTGAGAGGCTGCTGAGTCTGGTATAAATTTTGGGCCTGAGGTGTGTACATCTGTTGTGGTGTGTAAAGTTGTTGGGTCCGAGGTGTGTAAAAGGGTGTAGTATAGGCTTGTGGAATGGGCTGGTAGCCTATGTGAGAAGGAAGAATGGGTTGTGGAGTTTGATGTGTCATACGGCTGTGATACAAATCAAGAGGAGCCCACGATTTTTGGGTGTGACCAGGCTGTAAATTTCCAGGAGATGAGTTGTGAAGTGTACCAGTGGTGTTTTTACTTTGCAATCCCACCCTATTTTGGTGATTGTGAATAAACTTACAACGATCACCGAACTTACACGTCCCTTTATTAAAATGGTTACACAATTGTTGAAATTTGTAACCTTGTTAAATTGAGCATTTGTGTTACCTTTGGGTTCTGTTGATTTGGTGGTCATAAGAATAGTGGCCGAAGAAGAGCTACTATCAAAATTAAAGGAAGACCCGGCTTGTTCATTCAAGGTAGATTCTTCAAGAAGCAACATGTTCCTTGCGGTCTCGAATGTTAGTAGAGGCTCACAGTGACGGATAATTTTGACAATGTTGGAAAACCGAGAATCAAGCCCATTGACCGCATATATGACCAAGTTTTTTTCACTAACCGAGGAACCAAGATTCTTAAGCCTATCCACCATAGACTTTATTTTGGTACAATAGTCGTTGATAGACATTGTTCCAATCATGATAGAACAAAGTTCATTATCAAGTTTAATAGCCCTAGCCTCCTTATTATCATGAAATAAATTTTGAAGATGGTCTCATAAAGCTTTTGCATTACCCGATGTTAAGATAACTTGTTCTTGAAGGGAGTCACATAAGGACTCAAGGATACACATCTTGATGAGATCATCAAGCTTGCATCATTCCAGATTAAGATTACTAGACGAGGCTTCTTGTTCCACATGAGATTTAAGACCGAGACTACCAAGGTGGATTTTGAAGAAGGAACTCCAAGAATTCTAATTGTGTTTTTCAAGGCCCGATTTAAGTGGAACCTTGTTAGTTATGCTACAAAGGATTAATTTATCAGCTGATGTTGGTGGAGGTGGTGGAGGAGTGTCATCATCACCGGCCATGAGTGACGAATTTGGTGTTAGGGTTTGAAGAGGTACATTGATTTTGGAGGAGGAGGGGGGGGGAGCGTGTTTTAGGAGAAAAATTAGAAGAAATTACCTGGCTTTGATACCATATTAGAAGGCTAATTGATTTTCTTGATTTTCATAATCCCAACAAACCGTATATAATGATTTACAAGATAATTCTCGAGCATGAGCTAGGCCTAAAAATTACAAATGGGCCTCATACAAAAATAATAACTAATACAATACAAGTATCAACTAATACATTTTACATGGACAAGTGTATATAAAAGAATACATTACAATTCTAAGCAGCTTGTTTACTTACAACTATTTCTGTGGTCTTAAAAGTGTGAACTCTTTTACAAACTTAGGGTGCGTTTGGTTCGCAAGTGGGAATGGAATTGAATTTGGATTTGGGAAAGGTTTGAAAGATGTGGGAAAGATTTGAGAAAAGAGTAGGAGAGAGAAAATATATTATTATATATAATTTGTGGTTGAAAAAATCATAAAATAAGAAAAAGAATAAATAATGTGTGGTTGAAAAAATTTTATCAAATAAAAAAAAACTTTGATTGGATGGATTGGGGAGACACCCACCAAATTTGGGTGGAATGAAATCTCATTCCTTGATTCCCAAAGTGGTGAGCCCAAAACCAACCAAACAAAGTTTTTGTTTCTTCTTTTTGTGATACCCACCCAAAAGAGCGAACCAAACGCACCCTTAAAAGTGTAAAACAGTGAAAAAGAATAAATGAATTAGTGTCATTATGCAATCCCTATTAACTAGTTATTCTTTATAAGAACAAATTTGTGTCATTATGAAGATAAATATGAGGCACGTACCACGTACGTGAATGCATTGTTTCCTAATAATATCTTTTTACAACCCACGGTAATCCGAGGTGGTCAACTTTAACACACGGAAACAGCGCCAAAAAGCAAAATATAATCACAACCCTCACGTGCCATTTTCTAATTTATGTATCAGCTAAAAATAGTTTTGGTTACTGGTTGGCCATAATCCATCGACATCATGAATGCATGTCCGTTAAAGAGTCGTGTTGATAGTTTATATAATATACAATTGGTGTAATAATCGTTGATAATGAAAGATTGCATAATCAGTTTAACGTTCGTAAACGCTCCTAAAAGCTGCTTACTTGCAAATCTTTGATTGATAGTAATCGCAATAGAATAACTATAAAGTGTAAGAGAACCTATACCCTAATACTGGTTCGACTGTTCAGATTTGGTTTTGTTGAATGATATGTAAAAATTGTGATTTTGGTAATTGGTACAATCAGTTTTCTTATGGTAACTCTATTCTTGCTAGTTAGCTAGCTTAAAGCTTGATTAGTTTAGCCCTAAAGAGCGTTGAAAACTTGAAACTCATGAAGTTATATATATTACTGTAGTTAGCTAGGAGGAGCACTACGTACAAATCGATCTCATAAGAGACAGGATGGCAACTGTTGGGCCTTCTCATGTAGGTCATGAGTAATTATAAAGAGAAAATGACGTATGGATGCAAGTTGGCTTCACGGAGGTGAGATCTCGCTATGAATACCTATCAGTATGAACCTTTTGGCGGATCCTAATAAGAATGCATGGATCAGGTGGTATGCAAGTTGCTACTCGACCAATTGCCAGATCAAATTGCTACCTCATTAAATGAACCATATCAACAACACTAACTTTTTAGGCAGTTGAGCTCTTTAAATAGTCAATAAATTAAGATTGACTTTGATATGTACAAGTCGTTTTGTGGTCGATGTCTATCGTAACACATGACAACATCAATCGGTTCAGTAGAGAAAAATGCATGCAGCAGTCCAATATTTAGCATGTTTGACCAAAGATGGGATATGACGATATCCTAGGAGGGATCTGGCTTCATTAAGAAGGTATATTGAGAAGGAAATTGAAAAGACTTAACTAAAGACATTGATTCATAATCTGTAATTTGATTTACTAGTAGATATAATTTAATAGTGAATTGATCGAATCTATTAATTACAAATTTGATTCATCATTTTTTTATAAAAATCGAGTTATGGTAGATTCACTAAATTTGTACGTAATATATACTTGAGTTTTACACATGACAACATCGAATTAAAGTTAAAAATCTATCGTGTTTGATACTTCTTGATTTCATCCTCAATATAAAGTCTTCTCAACGGATCAAAATTCATCCTTGGAGTCCTTTAATTTGTTAATGTTGCATGTGATACTTGAGATATTTTCATGATATTTATTTTATAACACGGAAGATAGGCAAAACATGATGTATAAATTACACGTGATTAGACAAAAAGTTCATAGTATTACCTTTTGCATGTTTGGCAAATTATTGACATAAAATAAATCACGAAAAAGAAAAAGAGAGATTAATTACACTTTTTGTGAAAAATATGCGTCATAAAAAGCAAAAAACTTATCCTTACATTTTTTTTTTTTTTTTTTNATACCGTTTGCGACATTTTTTGACTTTTAATGACACTTTTTTGGTGTCACTAAGGACAATTTTTTTTATTTTATTTTTTTTATTATTTTTTTTGGGTAGACGTCGTTTGAGTGATGAAGATCCCTGATTATAATTCACTTGATTTACAATAAAATATCAGTAGTATAAAGTTTCAGTTGTTTAGATCAAATGAAATTTTGAAACGCGAGCCCAGGTTTTTGGAATATTGGCTCGATGGTTTTGCCAAACTGTCTTAAGTAGTTGTTTAACGTTTGGCTTGTTTCGAGATTTTTATAGAATTTTTACATATGCCCTGTAACCTTTCTTGATCGTTCAAAATTTCTTAATAAATCGACTCCGCATGTATATGTTAGTGTATGAAATTTTGCTCCAAATGAATTCTGTTGAGGAAGACAAGTCGTATCATGTTCATGAATCGCCATTAAAACTATTGGACCGGCCACCTAATTGTGGGTAAGTTCCAGATCGACGCTTTGAATTAGGGGTCATGAGTATGGGCCGCGTACGTGTGAAGTTGAAAGGATATCGCTTGTGATTGTCTAAATAAATTGTGTATTAAGACGTAAGTGATCAATTAATGCACTTTCATTATTCAGTATTACATCAAGATATACGAGTAGTATTTGTTGTAAGAAGAAACTTGAACATGAAAAATATTTGTCTGATCAGAAAACACAAACTGAAAATATATAGAACCAACAACTTTCACCTAAAACAACAAAAAATGAATTCAAGGTTTGTTTTATTTATTATTCTTTGTAAATATTGTTGATTTATGTGTTTGTTTTCATGAATAAACAGAATATTATAACAAGTATGAATAACAGACATATACACAAGAATATAAACAAGGGTATAACATGGTTCGGTCGATTATGGATTTTCAACAAATAATGTCTACGGGGATATATTTGTGTATTATTTAGCTGATAATTAAAAACACAGTAGATAATATAGTTATATACTTGTAAAACCCTACGGTTCGTTCGTTATGGAAGTCATATATATACAAGTATTCTGTTTTGGTACTGACGTTGGGCATTTATATTCTGTGGTCAAAATGTAGATATCTTTTGTTTGAGACGTACTATTGAGTTGTTAACCATCCAAGTTAGTAAATGACTTTTAAAAGAAGAAATAGAGTAAATGTAATGTTATGTTTTTTTCAAAACTCTTTCTTAAATCATCATTCTAGAAGACATATACGTGTGCCAAATTAAAAACATTTAGCATGTTGGTCAAGCTTTTACGCGTGACTGGAGAATATTACCAAGTGTCGATTACAAAAGGCCGCACATAATTAAGGTGTGTGTTTATTTTAGGTTTTTTACGTTTTTCTTTTCTCTGTTTTATTAAAGGTTATCTTTTCATTTCCCTGCAGGAAGCGTGAAACTATACATGGGGCTTCATATCTTCATGTCTTGCTTAAAGAAGATATTTTTATATGAACATGTGAGGTTGGGATATTATGATGAAATGATAAAGGTTATTGTCTCTTAAAGAGAGCACACGTAACCAAAAACGAAAAAGTTAGGGAAGACCTTTCAATACAATACGGTCGTATATATGGATACTATTTTAGATAGAGGTGTAAACGAGCTGAGCTTTATTGAATCTTGAGCCCCTAAAATGAGCTCGAGCTTATAAAAGAGCGGCTTGGATTATTGTCGAACTTTTCGAGATTTTAAGTAATATATATGTTTTTCTATATATGTTCATCGAACTTTTCAGGCTTATCTCAAGCTAAATTCAACTCTCATATATATTTTAATTTTAGTTATTATAAAACCACATCATTACAAATAAATAGATTTTTACAATCGTGCCAAGTAATTTAAACTTTCTCGAGTCGGAGCTCGAACTCCCCCTCATAAAGGCTCACCGAGCTATCAAGCTGAACATAATATTGTTGAGTCGAGTCTAGCTATGCTAAAATTTGACTTGATTTGACTCGTTTACGCCTCTGGTTTCAGATAACCAAAGGAAAAAAAAAATGATTTTTTGGTGAATCTAAAGGCTTTGACATGCGTGAATTCACTATGAATAAGTGGCAAATTAAAGATGAACTACATCAGATAAGAAGAGAGAATACAGGTACATAAGTATCTCTAAATATCGCTACTTGAGAATGAGGAACGACAACTAGTTTTTTTCCATCGGCTAACATATTAACGGCCTAGCAAGGAGCTAGGACAGAAAAACTTGCAATGAGTGCGATAAAGCATTACGAGATTGCATAATCATATCTTTACTTGATATCATTATTACTGTACAGAACTAAAATTTTCATTTCTATAGTAGAAGTTCTTAATCGACTTTTCAGCATATTATACGACACATATACAACATTAATCGTTTTTTCA
Organism: Artemisia annua; assembly: GCA_014162995.1. Lineage (NCBI taxonomy): Eukaryota > Viridiplantae > Streptophyta > Magnoliopsida > Asterales > Asteraceae > Artemisia > Artemisia annua. The sequence goes on from LBNU01024139.1 coordinate 58,031, forward strand.
TCATATTATACTACGATCGTTAAACAATGCAACTAAAACTATACACACTGATAAACAAAACAAACACACACAAATACCTACGCTAGAGTTAGTTTTCGAATAATATGCACTGCTGCCAGTAGGCGCGGGCACTTATAGACACTCAACATCATCGATAAGGTTATCATCATGAAAAACCTATAATCTATAGACATCGCTCGCCTAAAATTTAGTTACACAGGTAACCGCCGTCGCAACGTGCGAATACCTGGCTAGTATTTCTAATAGGGTAATAACTTATACGGAGTATCATTTAATTTAAGATTAGAATTCTCTCACGTTCAAAATGAACATAATGAATAGTGTTTAGGTTGTTATAAGAGGGAACTGGGTCATCATTGTGAGACACTTATTTCGTTTTAAATAAAATCTTTCCTCACAACAACCTTAATATATTTTTGGGTAAAGGGTTACTCCGGTAAATATATTAAAACCGAAAAAAGTTAAGAACAAATGGAGTATGGCTGAAGTACCATATTAACCTCAAGCTAAGAAGCTTGATAACACCTAAACCTAGTACTTATGACATGCTATAAGCACTTACAACTCTAGAAACAAAAGATGCACCTAGAAAAAATCAACTGAAACAAGCTAACCAGCAGAAACTGTGAAAGATGAACTTTCACCTGTATTTGGATTTGTAAATAAAGTTAGCCGATTCATCAAACACATTTTCAACATGTTCTTCATCTTCTTCTTCATCTTTCACCAATGCAGAATACGAATTAGATGTAGTAATATTACCTTCATTAGAGGAATTCCTAGTAGACTTCAACATAGAAAACGATTTAGATGCATTACCCATAGTAGTAGCTCCCTTCTTAGGATCACTAGTTGCCGCCTTTGGAACATATCTGAACTGTTTAAATGAGGGACCAACAAACTGACTTCCATTAGTAGACTTGGCTTTACCCTTCTTCTTTTCATTATCCACCGTTTGGAAACCGTCATGATTCAGCACCATAGTAGAAGTAATAACATGTGGAACTATAGGAGGACTCACCACTTGTTTACGACATTGATCATGAATGTGACCAAATATCTTGCATATATTACACCCAGAAAGTGAAGGAAAACCAATAGTAACAACCTCCACAAGCTCAGCCTCAGAACTGACCTCAATAAGGCACCTAGTAAAACTACTCCTACCCCACGAATCCTTACACATAGAGCTCGTGTAAGAATCAAGCATAGCAGGTTTGCCAATGAATGTAGCAATCAAACTAATATCATCCTCTTCAAAAACATGAATAGGAACATCATGCAATTTAACCCATACCGGGATGCGAGTCAATTCTTCCTTACACAACCTAGTATCTGTTGACTATTTCTTGAGAATTATTGGAGATTTACGTATCATCCATGGACCACTTTCCAAAACAGCTTCTAAACCAGCCTGTGTATCAAACTTAAAGAAAAAGAAGCCTTTTGAATTCAGCATAATCCTTTTCAGGCCATGTTTTGCCCAGTTATTTCTAGCATAGTATTCAACAACTGGAAACACCATCCACTTTCTAATAAAATAGCCATACAAGGTGTGTTCTAACCGATAACTAACCTTATCAACCACTTTGCAGGCAATAGAAATGTTAACACCTTAAAATATGGGTTCGGCAACCAGGGGACGAAAATTAGTATCAATTTTCATATTGATACTAATTGATACTAATTTTCATTTTGAATATTATAAGATCTTAATCCTTTAATTTAGTGTACGTAGAAGAATTATGTTTGTGTAAACTAATTTGGAATTTAGGTTTTGTAGTTGAGCTCAGAAGCTTCCATTATTATTATTATTATTATTATTATTATTATTATTATTATTATTATTATTATTATTATTATTATTATTATTATTATTATTTTAAGGAAGTATAGTTAGAATCTAACTACTGCTACTTAATGTCGTAATTATTAGATTTGATGGAAACACGTTTAAACAAACCTAATTCAATTTCTGGTGTTGAAAATGACGTTGCTTATCATTATCATGCCAAAACACAGGAAGATGATAATGTATAAATTTCTACAAAAGTGTATGATAACAGCTAAGATGATAATGGCACAACCATTGACCATTTTTGTGGGGGGCAAAAGCAATTATGGAAAGAAAATGATGAAAGTACATAGCCTTAATGAGGGTGGTAGTTTGTCGATCGATCATACATTAAACCACTTGAAGAACAGAGCTTTTACCCAAATGTACTATTCGGGCGTTGGATCATCACAAGTGGAACTGAATATTGAAGACGACTAATCAAAATCAAATTGCAACAACATTAAATGAGTCGTGTCAACGTGACTCATTCATAAGGAAATCGTGTTTTGATTGATCTCGTAGAGAAGGGACTCGATCAGTTACTATAGATAGCCAGTGAAGCATCTATAGATTACAAAATGAGTCCATCTTTGGTAGTAATTTCGAAGTCTATCAATCAGTTTGACATTTATTTTAGATAAAATACCATGGATTAACAATCGGTTTTCCTTCTATTTATTTCCTCTCACTTCAAACCAAAACCATAATAAGTATAAGATATCAACATAACTTGTACCACATATCCGATGTGATATGAGACATGGTTATTCAAAGTCATCACTTGAACAATGACATTTGATCATAATATATAAAACTAAAGAAATTACAACTTTGACGCAAAACAATTTCTTATTAAATGTAGAAAAATATATGATACAATCATTTCTTTTCGATCCAATCACACTTGCACCAAGTTCGAAAATCCAAAAAAAAGTATTAAAAAAAAAAAAAACAAAAAAAAAAAAAAAAAAAAAAAAAAAAAAAAAACCCCTACAAACTGAGTACTAAAATGTAAATAACATATTTTCATACATTTTTTGTAAGTTATTTTACTCTGAATTGAGAACAATAATATACTTATTTCCACAGGGAAATTTTATGAAGCAATCTGCCCATGGATTACTCTCAGACGGCATTGACGGTTATTAAGGCTTCCCAAACCGGCGCTGTTACATTTAAAGCCACTTCGGCCGGCTGATATATTTTACGTTCTTTTTCTTTTATTAATCTTTTGTTTTTTTTTTTATTATCTGCTCCCTTTATCTCTTTTTGGATCTGTTTATAAGAGCTTGTTCATGATCGATGTAGTCGAAGGCTGATTGGGATCGATGTTATTCCATAGATCTTTATTTTTTATTTATAGAATTGTTTTGTCAGTTGGTTATCTTTGTATCGTCATTCTAGAATAAGGTCTCAACATTGTTTCTTCGCTGATTAGCTGTAATACGTCTTTGTTGTGGTTGTCTGATCTAATAACCGGCCTCGTTCTCTACTCGCGTGGTAAACGATTGATTTCGGATACGGTAGTTTTTAATGTTTGGTTTTTTTTTGTGTTTTTATGAGATATTGTTGGTGTTATGAGTAGTTCGTGTATTGATAGCTGCTTTCTAGCGGATTTTTAGACTTATATTTGAAAATATAAAATTTTGTCGTTATAGTTAGTAGCACTGATTGTGCGGGGTTCCTTTAATTGTTGTGATGTTTGACGGGTGTTAGAGATGCTCCTACTCCTGGCTAATTGCCCATTAGGTCTTTTAGTATATAAGGTATTGTATTCCCTGGGGTTTTTTCCATCATTTTCTCTTTAGCTCTGTAGACACGGTTTTGTATGCCGCAGATTAGTTATCAATCTGATCCACGAATGTTAGTTATATGGACTCTAGTGTGTGAGGGATAGTTGAGAGTTTTGGTATTTTAGCAACGGTGTCTGTTGTATCGTGTTCTGATTTTGTTTGATATTATATACGCGCGCCACAAACTCTGAATAAACAGTTCGGTATCAACATGATTTTCTGTTCCGAAATACCGAAAATTTATGTAGACACAGAATAAAATCGATAATATTTTACTAAACAAAATAATACAGATAACTTAATTGGCAATTAAGATTAACCGGCATGTTACTTTGGTCTAGAATTTTCGTCGATATTGTTATACACATTTGTCTTTTGTGTGGTGCGTGTTTCTCTTTTGTGGTGTACTTGTTGTTGTCAATGTATTTGTAAGAGGATTTCGAATTGTATAAGCGAATGATAGGATGATATATTAACATTGTAGAGAATATAGGTTTCATTATCAAGCGTAATTTTAGTGTAGTAAGTTTAATTGAAGTTTGAAAATACAAAGATATAATGAGTTTGATGTTTGATATTCACTTGTGTTTTAGACAGTTGTATCTAATTGTGTACATTTATTCTTGGCTTTTTTTATTTACTTTACTGGCAATCTTAGTAATTTATTGTTATCTTTAGTGCATACCTTCCGGAATATATGTACTAAAAATTTGAGAGATGTTTCTGTTAGATCAACAAAGCATATTTTCATTGTATTCGGAGTTAATGGTATAATAAACGTGTTACAAGATGTTTACTATTTTTATGGTATGAGGACTAACCAATTTTGTTTATGGTTTTCCATGCAATCGATATAACTCGCGTTATAGTTTATCTTGTCGGGATTGTGGTGGTTTGTTGTACTTGCAACATATCTTTCGCTATTACAATTCAAATGGCGATCACATCCAGCATTCTGCATTCCCTATACCATACCATAATGATTAAACGTTTATTATTTGCTTCCCGCTGATAGTTTATTATTTTGTTCACAATCATGGAAGGATATAGGATGGATGTTGATTGAAAGACTACATATTCTCGCCATTTATTTATTCCCTATATATTGGGGTGTTTGGCGGGTTTATATTTGTTGACATAGAACAAATTTTTCATGGCAGCGTATACCACTAAACTGTTTCGGTTCTCTGTTTCTACTTTCGGGTGGGGCTCATATGAAGTTTCTTTGTTCGGCATCTATTTGGTGCTCTCAAGGCCGTCTGTGGTGTATTAGATTTGTAAGTTTCTGTCAACCTAATGGCTTTGAGTAACGTTTCGGATTGAGATTTTCTTTTCTTGATAAATCCGAATAAGGGCGGAGTTCTATTGAATTTCTCGTCCATGAGTTGTCTGAAGATGGTTTGGTCTCAATGAAGAGGTTCGTCGAATTGACTTTGTGTTATAAGCGTTATAGTCTGGTGGGCGTATAGCAAGATGGGTAGCATAGAGACTCATAGTTTTTAGGCAGTGTTGTGGTGTTGGTCGTGTCTGATTGAGGTTTTGTGGTATGGTGGTTGAGGAATGTCATTTGGAGTGTTAGGTTTTCGTAGTGTATTTCCTCATAGCTCACAGTGATGCATTGCCTCGTATTACATTTTATTCTCTCTTT
>LBNU01024140.1:6390-25093 GCA_014162995.1 Artemisia annua
CATAACACTAGTACTTTACCCATGAGTCCCAATCATCCCAAAACAATATGTACAAGATATGACTCGACTTAGCAACAACGTAACTAATTAGATAATTGACAAGGGTTTAACAAATAACAATAATGCACTAAAGGTGAGTGCATACAAGGTAGGCTAAGGCGATTTGGTTGCACATTTGGGGTGGATTGTAAACAAATTCTTCCTTTAAGTATGATGCTTAAAGTTAGAAACGAAATGGATAGGCTCTGAGGGGTGTACTAGGGGTATCGTGTACCAAAGATGGGTACATCGCAAAGGTGTGGGAGAATTACTTGACCAATGTAGCCAATGTACTTATAATACAGGTGTAAAACATGGGTTATCCTAATGCCTCTTATCATGTAGTTAATCCTAATCTACACGAATGTAGTCTCACTTGTGGACTCGGAATGGTCACTAACGCAAGTTCTAGAATCTAAGTATTACCGGTACACACATGGGCACTAAAGTTGAGTGCTTCTCTTCCTACCAATTCTAGGGGTGAACCTCACATATTTGGGTGGAAAATTTTTGGTGGTATGGTTTTTTTTTGTGCTAGTCATAAATCCTCCTATCCATGAGACGCTTATTAGGACTAAAGTTTCACTCCTAAATAATGTAAAAAATTTTAAATTTGCGCTAAAATTACCCTAACGAGTGTTTCTCTCAGTTTTATTACACAATTACTATCAAACAAGCAAAAATCAAGCATAATGGTATCCTATGAGGTATCATTAATCTACCCTTATTTNGGAGAGATATGTAAGCATGTAGTTCTTTGGCCTCATTCCTATGTTTACTTCTCTCTACAAAGCCTGAAAGTCCTACTACCCTCAATGTAAAACCTACCCCGGAATATATGGTTTGATGGGTGGATGCGGGACCTATTTCCAATTCTAAATTTTCACCAAGGATGGCAGATAGTAGTTTTGGTTGAGGGCTCCGTTCTCAAAACTAGGAACTTTCATAGAACTAAAAGAAAGGTTATTGACTACTAGTATTAAACCTATTTCTTCTAGTTGTGTTTGGTCCAAGGTTCAACCTCTATTGAGGTTTCATTAGCTCTTCTACTTCCTTCGGGTAGGTCACGGGTGGTGTATGTGCTCCAATGATGGTAGGCCTTGTGGGGGTACTTGGTGGGCTTGGGTTATTTTACTATATCCTCCATCACATCAAGATCGCCTATGTGTTCATCCTCTATTTATGGTAGGTGCCTAACCATGACCATGCATCTAGGTGGCTCAAACTAACTATCTCCAAATCCTGGTTCGAGTGTAAGGGCCATGTTCTTAGAAACTAGATTCCTCCTCATACCGAATCCACCAATTCGTTATAGTTATATCTCAATGGTCATGGTAGGAGCTTTCCTCAAAATTATCCAACGGGTCTACTAAAAGGAATTGATCCTGATAATGATCCGCCTAATGGAATTCACACATGCATAGAATTCATCAAACCCGTTCTTAACTTTACCCCATAATCTCTTGGATTTACTAATACCACACAAAAATGTATCGGAATGATAGGAACAAACCTATTAGTGAAATTACACTTCTCATCTAGTGTTAGTGATCTAAATGGGAACTTCATCCGCCAATAGCCGACAAATGAAATGTTTTTTTTACAAAAAGGGCACAAAGAAAAAGATAAGACTAAAAGAGATCCAAGAAAATAAAACAAAATCTCACTAAGAAAGGAGTTTAGTGAGTAGACCTAATAAGAATAAAATCTAACCTAAACAATAACTATCCCGGCCAACGGCGCCAAAAACTTGATGCGCGTGGATTGCAACACGCCTACGTTTTAACCTCCTCGAGGGATCTCGAGAAGCTGCAATCCCACAAGGCAGTGTCCTGACCGATGTAGTATAGTGTAGTGGCAAGTACCGGGAGGATTGATGTTCTCCCTCGCAGGGAATAGTGTTCGTTAGCTAAAGCCTACTCTAAATCTAGGGTTAAGGGTGGGAGGAACTATTCTTTTTGTACTTTTATATTTTTATGAAGCAGGTAAATCTCTGGTTTTTGGAGGAGAGGGCGGAATTAGTTGCTAGTCAAACTACCCAAGTTATTACTTTTAATCTACTTATATTTTGTATTTTTTTGGTTTTGAGAAATCAGTGGTGGAGAGTAGTGTTTAACTTAGATTTCATTTACTCCATAACTATCTTGTTACCATGTAATTAAGTATGTTGAGTTTGCGTGGATGACGGGTGTATTCCCTAACAAGTGTAGGGAGTGCGTTCATTCCCTAAACTCTATAAGTTCTACCTCACTCTATGACGATACGTCAAGCATCCTATCATGAGCTCACCGATAAGCAACCTATCATGGAATACTACCTTAAAATCGATTAACAGCCATACGATTCCGTTTCTTAAGACGTTCAAGCTTGTTACCTTTAGGGGTTAGCCAGTTTTCTCAAGTTACACGTAGATGAAACATTCACCCAAACAACAATCCAACATACACATCCACATGATAATCAATAGTTAGTTTTCATTAGATCCTAAGCAGAACACCAAAGTAAAAATTAGCCTAGCAATGTTGAAGGAAAGAGCACCACAAGCAATTCACACAAAAATAGACATATTGTAGAATAAAGACCTTATCCTTGGATTAAACATGCAAAGTTAGAGGGGGTTAGGATACCCCTAAGTCTGTAATACACGTACTAGGGTTTAACCTAAAGTTCTTCCACTCCAAATTCGTCACAAAATAAGAAAAACGTTCTATATATATAGAAACGGGGCTGACGGCGTCAGCCCAATAAGGTGACGTCGTCAGCTCGGCGATTAGGGTTCTGACGGCCTTGATTGACGCTGGTCATAATTGCTGGTTCCAGATTCTGACGCCTTGGTTGACGGCGTCACAATTTAACTACGAATCTCCTCTGGATCGTCACGAGTCTTTTTCCACTTCTGGACTTCAACTTGTTCCTGCGGCGTCACTTAGTAGAGTGTGACGGCGTCACCTTCAGTATCTTCAAGGTCTTTGAGTTTTTGTTGTTTTCGCACTTTTTCACTCTGAAACGCCCGACCCGAAAATGCTTCTTTTGTGATTTTCCCTCCAAAAGTACCTAAAATGAGAAAAGAAACGACTTTGGGTGAAATCCAAACCAAAAACATACGACTTAGGACTCAAAATGACCCCTAAAAACATAACATTTTTCGTCTCATCATATCCCTCCGCCCATTCTTGCAACCACTTTTCTCATCAAATCCACCATCGCCGTTCTATTCATTCTTCTACAAACACACTAATGGCTACTCGTCCCACTTGTAGTAAGCACAACATGATTGTTAACCTGGACAAGACGGAATTGAATGTTGATTTTCATGCTGTGATTGATTTATTAACTGGGTCTTCAATCAATTATGCTTTATTGGTCAATCCTGACATTATTGGACCATGGATTCAAGAATTTTGGGCTACTGCTAAATCTGTTTGGGAAGAACCTGATGTATTTTTCATTAAGACTAAAGTTGCCGAGAAGAATATTAGGATTACTGAGGGTACCATAAGAGAAGATCTTTTGTTTCATGATGAAGAAGGTACTGTTAGGTTTGCTAAACAAGAATTATGGGATACACTTCAAGACATGGGGTATGAAGGTTCTCTCACAAAACTTACTTTTTAGAAACCCTTATTCAGTCCACATTGGATGTATCTTATTCACGTTTTGCTTCATTGCTTAAGTTCCAAAAGTACTGCTTGGAATGAGTTTAGTCAAACCATAGCCTCTGCATTAGTGGGATTAGCTACCAATCAACCTTTCAATTTCTCATTCATGATTCTTGATGGTATGCACAACAATATCAAAAATGGTTCACCATTTTTGATGTATCCCAGATTTGTTCAATTGTTTTTGAACAAATAGCTTGAGGGTGTTCCTAAACCCCCAAACTTTTTGCCTGCTATAGTACTTCCTGACAAGGTGTTCACATTCATGGCTACAAAGAGTGCCAAGTTCTCTGGGAGGAATTCACCTTTAACTCCTTATATTTTGGAAGTAGCACAGGCTGTTAGAGATGCTGCACAAGATGATTCAGATCATGATACTGAGCATTCAGACTCTGCTCCTACTCCATCCCAAGCTCAAGACTCTTCTCAACATACTGAGCACTCACAATCAAGAAAAGGAACTGTGTCTCAACATACTGCTCCATCCTTGGATCAAGAACCTGCTCAACATACTGCTTCAAAGGAAAGTACTGCTTCTCTGCAAGGTACTGCCCATGATGATTCAGACCAGGGTGAGAATCAACCACAATCTCCCAATGATTATACTTCCACAGATGGGTCTCAAACATCTGGAGGAGATGAGGGAGTAATGGCTGATGAGGAAGCAATGGCTAATGAGGGAGTGTTGGACAACTATGCTTTAACCAGGGAGTTGAGGAGGTTGAAGAACGCTTATGATGATCAAGCTGCAGCCATGTTGAAGTTGAAGAATAAGTACAAGAGGTTAAAGAGATTAGTATGGCCACTCGTTCAACATCATGCAAAAAGTGATCAGAAATCTAAGAAGGTTTCTAAGCCTAAGAAAAGGAAGCTCAAGGAGCATTCTTCATTGACATTGGGGAGGAATTTGGAAGATGAAAATCTGAATGAAGATGCTGAGCTTAATAAAGATTCAGATGCTGAAATTCATAAGGATTTAGATGATGAACCTTATGAGAATTTGAATGAAGATCCTAATGCTGAATCTCGTGAAGATTTAAAGAAAGAAGCTGACCAAGTTGAGCAAGTTAATGTTCAAGATACTGCTGATGCTCAAGGTACTGGTGTTCAAGGTACTGCTCCACAAGGTGCTGTTAGACAGAATCTTATTACACCAAGAACCTTAGATTTTGATGAAGAAGCTGGTCCTTCAAAAGTTATACATGAAGAAGTTGAAATTCAAATCCAATTCAGCAAGAGGAACATAGTGATAGTAATGAGACCATTGCTAATATGTTGCTCAACATGTCAAGATCTAAAGGTTTAACTATTCCTGGAGTTGAACAATCTCAACCTTCTTCTCAGCCTACTCAAGAGGTAGATCCTAAAGATAAAGGTAAAGGACTGTTAGTTGAAAAGAAAAAGAATAAGAAGGAAATCACTTTAGCAGATATAAGAGCTTTTGAGGAAGCCAAAAATGAAGAAGCTGCTAAACAGTTTCAGGCTGAACTAAATGCTGAAATGGAGAGGTCAGAGAAGCCTGTTGTTAAAGAAAGAGTTATTGGACCAAGAAGATCACAAGGCATTGCTAAAGAAAGAAATGCAATGATGAGTTACTTAAAGGGTCATGGATACAAAGGCTTACAAAGGTTAAAGTATCAAGAGATGAAAGATTTGTATGAAGCTGTTAGAGAATCTTATCAAAAGGAGCTTGATAGTATTATTCCATTTGACTCAGAAAAGAATAATCAGATCAAGGATGCAAAAAGAAAAAGGACAACAACTAAAGAACAGCCATCAAAGAAATTCAAAGATACAGTTGAATTGAGAACAGATACAGTTGATGAGCTTAGGAATTATTTGAGAGTTGTTGATTTTGGGCATCCAAAATCAAAAGAAGTTTCTGAGGCAAAGTCTAAGATTTCTACATTGGAAGTTGTAGAATCAAAAGAAGACGGAGATTATATTGTCTTTCATAGAGAAGATGAAAGTTTTAGAGCATTCAACTTGTTATGGGACATACTGCATTTGATAGACAGAGAAGATTTACTTCATCTGCATCAACAAGTTCAAGCTTATTTTGAACACATTTACCAAGAGGAGTAGGTTTAATCTTGCTGGGTGATCTTACGACTCTTTGGGAGACTGAAGAAACAAGCAAGGATGATCTCTGGAATAATCAAGAAGATTGGGAGATTACAAGTTGGAGATTTTTTGAATCATCAGGAGTTCATGTGCTGGAGTTAGAAGATGGTACCATGATTCATATGCTAGCAGAAAGAAGATATCCACTTACAAGGGATTTAATGATCAGAATGCTAGAACATTGTATGGAAGTTGAAGATGAGAATGAAACAGCACTAATTGTGATAGAGTTGTTCATCAATTGGACAACTACAGCTGATGATGATGCATAACTACTGGTATGGTTTTATTATATAAATCTTTTTGAAAACCAAGTACTTTATCTAAAGTACTACTAGACAAACAGTACTTTCTCAAAGTACTGCTTGCAGCATAAAACCAGTAAAATCTTTTGTTAAATAAAATCTTTTGTAATTTCTTTAAGATATAAAAAGTTTTTGAAGCATAAAGTAACAGCAACAAATGGTATTGAACTCACCATGTTTAATAAACAAGAAAGAGTTTGACTCATCATGAGGGTACGGCTCTGATGTGATTATCAAATCCGTTTTTAGTTGATAATTTACTAAAAATTGTATGGTTCTCAACTCACCATATCTGTGATAGTGAAGAGTTGGCTAGCCCACAAGGTAATGGTTTGTGGTAAAGACTGTGGAAATCCATTTGTATAGTAATTAGTTCACCAAGGTAGTGAACAATGTTGCAAAAAACGGCCTACTCGGCCTTGTAATCGCCGATTACAAGGTAAACGGCCCTGGAACTTGGAGAGATTTACAAGGAAATCGGCCGATTAATCGGCGATTACAAGGTTTAGGGCCGATTAATCGGCTAAAAAACGCTACTCAGCCCTCGACCGCCTCAGGACCGATTCACGATTTTTGCAACAATGGTAGTGATTGTACTAAAAGAACTAGCTAGTCCAAAAGCAAACGGCTCTTGGTAAAGACTAAACAAATCCGTTGATAGCTGATGATTTGGTAAAAATCATATGGTTATCAATGTACCATGGTTCTTAAACCTAAACATTGGCTACTCCATAGTTAATGGCTTTGGTAAAGAGACATCAAAATCCATTATTTTTCAATGATTCACCTCTCATAGGAGTTTACACACCTAGATGTGATGAGAATAGTATGAAACTTAATGATCTGATGTACATTTTGCCATATGTTGCTGAGTGGCTATAAAATCTTAGTTGCTGTAAAGATTGTTGCTGATAGTTGCAGATAAGGATTGCCGATAAAGATTACTTTGATGATGACAATACAACCACAGTGAGTACAAGACAAAAGATAAAGATACAATCATTCCTTGAAGATAAAGATGTTAAATGCTAGAGTAATTTAGCATGACTTATGGAGAATACAAAGAAACTTGAAATCAAGCAAGTAGAATTCAAGTTAAGGGAGGATTGTTGGGTTATAAAGTCAAAGTGCTGCTGAAAGTCAAAGTACTGCTCTTATAAAGAAAGTCAAAGTACTGCTTAATGAAGAAAGTCAAAGTACAACTCATCAAAGGACTGCTATGATAAAGGACTAACATGCAAAACGTTTAAGGATTATTATGTAATTCTAGAATATTCTATATTAGAATTAGTTTACTTATCATTCAAGTATTGTAAAGGATCCCTAGGTTGGCATTAGAGATATACGAATACATGCAAGTACGATATTAGAGTTATTTATCGATAAGGGTTGTTAGTGAATCTGTATAATAAGCAGGTTAAAAGTTTGGTCTTAATATAATCGTTGAAGTTCAAAGTTATTCTTCTTAGCTTTGTTGAAGTAGATTCCGCTTACTTAACAAAGTTATATCAGTGTTTCATTGTTAGTAATTTAGGATTTATTCAAGATTACTAAACCCTTACAAGCTACATAGTAGTTTGGTCAGAGTATATCGATCCAACACTTTCCACAAAACATCGCATGGCACCTTAACTTTTAAAAAACGTCGCATGGCGTCCAAACCTTGTGTTTTTTAGGCCGATTGCGTCCCTTGACCAGTTTCGGCTTGGTCAACGCAAGGTTTTGGTCACACAATGAGGGGCATAATACTCCAATCACATTGCAACCATTAGTTAACCCAAGCTAAACCACACATACAACTTGAGGGACCATCGGTGTAGTCACACATTAACTATGTAACTTTACCGTATCTTCTCTGATACGCATATTAATGTTTTCGCGGGAATCAATAATCCCACACCCAACCATTGACAGTTGTGTAAAACCCGATCATGTACAACACACATTGTCACATACAACCTCAACCCAACACAACCCTTAACAAAGTATCAAATCCCATCTAATCACACACCCACAAACAATCGGAACTTGCAACCTTTAGAAAATCAAACAACACACAGACGAGGTAACAATATTTACTGATTTATGTTTAATTCAAACGTTATTTGTGATAATGTTAATCGTTAATGCAGAATGTATGTATGGGAATCAATTTATTTGCGCTTTGGACGATCCTGAAGAGGTTTTGGATGAGTTTTTAAGTTAACACCATATAAGAATTAACTGTTATATCTCTAAGAAATTAGTTGTAAGAAACTGACAATGCTTAAAACTTAATATGGATATACAGGAATTGCATCATGATTACGTGTTAGGAGGATCCTTTCATGGGAATAGTTTTATTTACTTTGTTAACTATGCGAGGACTAGATGGAGAGTTAGTGTAACAAGAGTATCAGAATTAGTGTGTGTTGTTGAGGGAGCAAGGTGGAATGATTTTGCGATGCACAACATCACCTGTTCGGATGTTGCTTACTTACATTTTATAGAAGAGGGTGAGGATATGTTTTATGTAGCTACCTACAATGAGTATGGGGAGGAGTTTCATAATTATGAACCAGTCCATGATCAGTTTTGGAGAGTAATGCTTGATGTTACAGACACATCTCATCTTATCCAGCCAATGCCAGAAGAATTTCTAGCATATCTGGATGGTCCAACAGCTAGACACTCGGTCATGGTTACTAGTAACACCACTGAATACCATGTAGAGCTGGAGTATGATCGAAATGTCCACACGGCCCTGTGGGGATGTGGTTGGGAGAAACTGGCCCAAGACTTGAATACGTCACCTGGTCAAAAAATGGTGTTTACTCAGGTTGTCCCAGGGGAGGAGTATAATGTCATGTTGTTTGACCATGATGGAGGGGCCATCACAACAGTGGAGACATACAGCACCAACATATCCATGAATGCCTTTTGTGACCAACCATATAACTATGGTATGTTCAACTTTTTTAACCTTAACTACACCAAGTATCTCACAGCAGTGTAAATTATTTGGTTATATGTAATATTAAATTCAGATTTTGAAGCCCCTCGGATGAATTGGATGTGTAATTGGGAACACCACACAGTCCATGACCAAGAAGAAAGGGCATTCTACAGGAAGATGACTGCATCCTTCTGGAGTAATGGCCGACTTGTAAGTCTAGTCACAGAGTTGCTTAATAAGATATAAGAATGTAATTTATATCATGTATTGTGTGTCTGATATAAAGATTGATGGATCATAATGCGTATTAGAAGCATCCCATGCCAAACTAATGATAACTTTTTGTACATTTTTTTAACAGTTCATACCATCAAGAATGGTTAAGAAGTACAACTTGTATGGGTTCTCTAGAGCGGTTGTGAAGCATAAAACAATAGAGAAAGAGTTCGAAGTTCGTGAGAGGACACTTCAAGTTGGTCAAGGGAAGGTCATGAGGAAAGTGGCTATTGTTTCATCATCTAATTTCAGGCAGTTGAGGGTAGAAGCACATTTTGGTCAAGGTTCAATGGTCCGCTTCTATCTAGGGGAAGAAACTAACAGGGCACAAAGAGTTTTACATTTTGATGTGTGCTGATGGAACTTTAAAGTAGGAATGATATTATGTAAGCATATTTTCTATTTCGTATGTATGGTGGATTTGTGGGCACAAATCAACTTGAACAATGCTTTGACAATCGTTTTGTAACTATATGTGTAGGATAAACCATATAGGTTTGTCCATACACAATTTTGCAATGGATATATATGTATGCTTAACTGCTTAACTTTAGGTTTTATAAGGGATAATTAGTAACACTTGGTGTTGTATGCGTTGACCTTATTAGTCAAAAGGGGTTATTTGACGCATGGGTTTTTAATTATGACTTTCCATAGTCAAAAGACCAAATATAAAATGCCATTTACCAATTCACTCATCAATGGAAATGTTGCTTTCCATAGATGTTTGTATATGGTAGTTTCAACCAGCACTTTCTAATAGCAAGTTGAAGTGGTATATGTGACTTTTTGACTTTCAAAAGTCAAATTTCCATATCTACAACACACCCACAATATTTCAAGCAACACCATAGAATGCAACAGGAAATACAAGGGTAACTTACAAGCTAAACATTAAAGAAACCATAGAATACAACAGGAAATACAAAATACGTCGTTAATTGTCATAGGGTACAACCTAATCACTAAACAAACCATAGATTAAACATAAAAAAACTAGAAGAATTCCACTACGGCTGTGGGGGAAGCTCGGTGGAGTTTAAACAGCTCCCTAGCCAACTCCCAATTCATTACCACATTTTCTGCGTGATCATCATACAGAGTGCAAGGCTTGATATAAAGATTCTTAAGCATGGGGGAACAAGCAAGTACACACTTTATTATTGTTAATTCATTAACTGATATAGGAAAAAATCGAAACACTACAACCTCGAGCTGGCCCGACCCCATTCCGGTGCTTCCTAAATGTAATGAATAATTTTCCAAAGGTAGATCACTTTCGAATGAAGCCTGTAAATTGAGATAGTATTTAGATGCACAACCATGGCAATGTAGGTTGATGCGAAGCTTAATTACATATTGCATTCCACTTACTCTGGTTTCTAGCATTTGCAATCTTGGAGCTCCACAAATCATTTGAGGGATACAAATGCCACAGGTACATTCATCCATGAGCTACCTTCTTCCAATAACTACAATATGTGGAATTTTCAGAATTTTTAAAGATTGCATTTCATAACTAGTAGCCATTAGTTTAAAAATCTATAATTTGAAGTGTCAAACTCAAATTGGTATTACCTTGCACTCCTGAAAATCCAATGTAAGGGACTCAAGTTTGGGAAGACTACTCAGCTGAGATATATTGTATGTTGTCATTGTGGTGACCTGGTTCAAAAGACCGAATGACAAATACAACTTCTTCAGATTCCCAAGTTGTGCAATATCCAATAGTCTCATCTCTTTTGTATCAGTACGACTTATTTTAAGAGACTCAACTGATGGACAACCAGCAATAAAGTCCCAAATTGTACTGGTCAGAAATTTGACGGATAACAATTCTAAGGTCAATAGATTTAGGAAACCTTCAAAGGATACCAAACTAGGTAACGTACACCAATGAAGTTCCAGATGTTCAACTACAAACGAGTGTACATTTGGGTTGGCAATGTAACTGGTTCACAATACCAGTTATGTATAAGGAGCTCCTCAATTCCTCGCTGACCCAACAACAACAGCCAAGCATGAATCTCTTCATAATTGAAGTCATCTTTTTCAAATAAGGGTTTAGGCTCTACAGAGAAGACAAACCTTCTTATCGGACCTTTGAGCTGAAGCAGCAATCTAGTAACATGCATCCCTTCAAACTTACTCCTCAAAAAATAAAAGAAATCATCATCAACTATAACATCGGTGAGTAACGTCCACTTAAACCTCCAGTTTTTCGCTAAAATGGATGTCGTCACCGCCTATGTTAGTGGCAAACGGTTCAAAATATTGCTAATGACGTTCTCCGGCATGTTGCTAATATAATCCGCCATGTCGTTCATAACATTCCGTCCAAAAGACATGGTGAGTTATGGAAAATGAAGTTTTGGATTTCGTCTTGGATTTTCAGTCACTGAGGTTTTTTCTGTTTGGATTTTGTTTTTCAATAGGTCTATGTACTTATGGTGGGCATAGGGGTTTTGTTGGGTGTGGGTTTATTGATTCCCATAAAAACATTAATATGCGTATCAGAGAAGATACGGTAAAGTTACATTGTTAATGTGTGACTACACCGATGGTCCCTCAAGATGTATGTGTGGTTTAGCTTGGGTTAACTAATGGTTATAATGTGATTGGACTATTATGCCCCTCATTTTGTGACCAAAACCTTGTGTTGACCAAGCCGAAACTGGTCAAGGGACGCAATCGGCCTAAAAAACACAAGGTTTGGACCCAGGCGACGTTTTTTAAAAGTTAAGGTGCCATGCGATGTTTTGTGGAAAGTTCAGGGACCAACAATGCATTTAACTCTATAAAATATTAATATAAATTTATAAAATTTATATTTTTTGAAAAATCCTTTTGGTATTCCCAAGTTTACACTTTTAACCCTCTAACGGCATTACTTTACACCGTTAGTCCAAAATATATATTTATATATATATTTAATCCAAAAGTATTATATATTTACATTTTATACCCAAATGTTTCTAGATTTACAGTTTTCATCACAAAATATCGAAATGACAGTTTGACCATAAGTTTTCTCATTTTGACGGTTTTAGTCCCTCGGCTGAAAAGTTTTGCAAAACAAGTCCAAATTTCACTAAAATCAAAACTTAATATTTTTATTTCATAAATAAGTTGAAAAGAGCTTATTGTGTTTATAAAAACATCTTATTCTTGAAAATAGCTTATTTTGGAGCTTATGGGCTTTTAACGAGTGAGAAACAAGGCCCAATAACATTTTACGATCCAATGGGTTTGGGGACCAATGGGCCTGACCTTGGGCTCATTATAGGGTTAGGAAAACAATGGACTTGAGCTTATGTGACCAGCTTATGAGATAAGCTTAAAACTGCTTAATGGGCTTATAAGGCCCACATATAAGTTTTAAGGTTTTAAGAAAATGGTTTTACTCGATATGCTTTGGGACTAGAAAAGTGTGTTAACGTGTCTATTAGATTAAGTTATTTGTATGTTTCGATAGCTTCTCATGTGGACAAATAGGTTGAGCTTTAAAAAGTGGTGTCGTGTGTCTCGTTTAGAAATAACAAGGCCATTTTGTGAGCACCTTAGGCTGTTTTGAAAACAGTTTTGGAACCAAAAATATACTAAGTGTTCGAGATAATTTCAAAAGAGTCGAGGTGACATCTAAACGTGCCTAGTAAAGTGGTTATACGTATATATATGTGTTGAATACTTATTAAACCTATTAGATAGTATGCTAAACAATTAATATAGCAACTAAAATGTGTGCATCGTTAATATGAATATCAAAATATACTAGCAAAGCAAATGCAACTCGAAAGAAATGTAAATTGAAAAAGAGTTGAGTTTGACTCACCTCACCTCAAAAGAGTGGGTAAATGGTGTCGTGGAGGTTGAAAATGGATAGGAAAAGAATGTGGCTCGATTCCTTGCACACCAAAGACACAAGTGTGAACGTTGGTTGGACCTTGGCTTTATTCGAATGCTACTAAACTTGGCCAATTCTATTAGACCTCAAGACGTACCAAAAGACTTAGAAATATTTTTGTGAAGTGATTTGAGTTTGAGGGTGTGCATGGCTCGTTGGTTTACATGCATGTATATATAGTGGGAGTTTAAACGTGTTTGTTGAGTTGTAATGATGTCCAAGGTACAATGTATAGTAGTGTATAGTGAGTGTAGGTTTGAGAATTTGTCCTTGTGTGTATACGAGCAAAAGAAAGCAAACAAAAGATCCATAAGTTGCGTTTAGTCTTTGGCACGAAATGGAAGGTCAATACCTTTTAAAAACGCGTTCAAAGGTTTGATTCATGATTACTTATGGAGTCAAAAGATGAATAGAAGAGTAGGTTTACTCCTTGTGGTGTTAGCCGAGAGGAAAAGAGACAAGAAAACATCATTTGATTTGTCTTAATCTCGTTTGGGTGCTTATGGTAGGTCAACTGTTAGGTCACCATATTAGTAAACACAAGTAATCTTATAAGAGAAATGAGATGAGAATTAGACTTGGTTGATTAATAACAATATGAAAGATGAAAGAATAAGAGTTTTCTTAAGATATGAAATTAACCAACATTTGTAATGAGATACATGATGTCCTATTTATAGGAGAGGGATAGGGCAACACTCCCTTTCTTCCTATCTTACTAAGTCGTGGGCTTTAAGGCCCATTGGACATCTTATTAGACTTAAACATTAACCATACGAGTAACTAAATAACGTAGCTAATTATGATAATTCTAGCAACCTATTACATTGACTGAAATGGCCGAGACTTGACTGAATAGTTGAAAACTATGATCCTAACAATCTCCCCCTAAGGATCGGTCATGAAGGATTGTTGAAGGATAGAAGTTCGTCACGGTCATCGAGGTTGCTTGACGTCTTTGTCTTTGGACTTTAACTGTTGACATTTGTAGCTTTAGACGTCTTCAAAATGATTGTAGTAGAAGTGATTCATCATTCTTTGTTCTTTGTCTTTGTTGATGTGAAAATGATAGATGATGTTGTAATCCGCCATACGTCACTTTCGGTGTCTCCAATGAATTCGCTCCGTTCCGACATGCTCATACATCTTTGACTGTGTTGTAGTTATGCATTCGTAGCTCTTTGTCTTTGTTGTTGAAGATTCATGATTGTTGTCGTAGAATCTTTTCTTTAGACTGTGATGTTGCATCGAGCTTTCTTTGGCATTTGAGATGTATGTATGAGCATGTGGAAGTTGGTGTTCAAGATGGCATTTGTACCTGAAATAAAACAGTTAGCAATAATACAACCGGTACTTACAGGTTTGAACTAGAATTCGTCAACAGCATATTGTGAAGACTCCTTCTAATTCGCGCCAAGGCCGTTCCTAATCGGATACCCCCTAAGGAGCTTACACGGGCACAACTAAGTACACCCACGATTAGGTGAGTCGCTGGAGATCACCCCACGACTGTAGACCGTTTGAAGCCATCATAAACACTAAGCGTAACCCACGAGGAATTACCGAAGTGACCTGCTGTCAGGGCTGTTTGATGTTGACCCTGGCAGGATTTCCGTTCAATCATTCGAGAAATACCTAAGTAAATCCCTCATGAACGTTCTAGGCAGATTGCTAAGATCTGCGAAGGACTCGATAATTTACAATTGGTGTCCATTGATGTAGAACAACCAATGTAAGATTACTAAGTGTACCTAAGAGATCTTTGATGTATCTCGTGGCTCTAGACTCAATTAGTGCAACTTATGGTTTCCTATGCGGAGATTGGGGCAGGGTCTCCTGTTTCAATATCAACCAACTCTAAATAGAAGGTCGATAGATTACAACGGTTCCCCGTGAGAATGAAACAAGTATCTTTTGAGAGATACCCGAGTGGCTAGAAGGTTAAGGTGCATGCGTCACTGGGTCCATGACGTCTTTTATCTTCAATACCGGTGTCGCCTTAGCAACAACCAGTAGCATATGAATTGAACCCGGTGTCTGCCCTAAGGTTGAATAATTTGGAGGGCTCATTTCTTTTCACCCTTTTCATAACGTTTCTTTTTAATTCTTCAACCCCTTCTTTCTCCGTTTCATTCATTTCTCCTTTTTCGAATCATACCTAAGGACTTCTAAATACTAACTATTGGTGATGTCCTTGGGTAGATCCCTCCGGTTTAGGCGGATCATAGGACGGTTATTCCTAACCTTAGTCACCTTATAACTCCATGACTATCCTAGTGATGCCTTTTGAAACCATTCATTTGAAAATCTCTCAAAGTGTTTGTGAAAAAAAACATTTTATAACACTTTGAGGGTTTTATTTTCTTATGAAATACTCCCCCTCCACATGTGCTTATGAATATTTTGCGGAAAATAACACATGCGGGAGAAGTTAGCACTTTAGAATTGATCCACTCTTAATAGACATGTACCCGAGGGACACGGTTACGTTGCTTAGTTAAAGGGATGCATTGTCAGTTTTTAGGTGACAACTAGCCCTAATAACTACCTTGAAGTTGTAAACATTCCATAAAGGAAGTTAGACCCGTCAAAGTAACGTCTAGAAAGAGTTTCTCGAAACGGTACAATCTACTCGGATAAATCCTTTCGAATACTAACGGTTTTTGTTTCGTCAATTCTTGGGTCAATTCTGAGTCGAGCTCGAGTGAGATACAATTTTGCCACATCATATTTTAATCATTTTCTTCTTCTCCCCCTCAAAAATAGCATATCAAATGTTGTTTTTGCAAACGATTTTGATTAAAATATGCTTTTTGAGTCTTATGGGGAGTTATCATCAAAGATTTGAGATTTTAAGAACGATGTTTTGGTACAAGTACTCCCCCTCAACTTGTGGATACTCATTGAGGTGAAATACTTGTCTTTTGAGTAGAATTGTGAAAATCTGAAAAGTTTAATAAATTCTACTCAAAAGTAAGAAGCCTTCGCTCCTTATCTTAGGATTGTAGCACTGAAGCGTACCACAGGGTCCTTTCTTTACAAGGTATGGGTTGTGCACTGTTATGTGTACACAAGCCTTAATAAATGAGAATGAATTTGAAATAATGAAAGGTTATACCAAAAGCTTATGTCTGAGATGAAGTCAAGGCATTGAAGTCGGTGAACTTTGCATTGGGCCTCTGAAATGTCAGGATCGGAAACGATGGACGAACCCCGATGTAACTTTCCAATCTCCTAATCTGCTCCCTCCGGTTGAGCCTTTCTTCGATGGCATGGATGAAGTTCTTTACCATTCTTCGAGTGCTAGAATTCCAACGGGTATGCTTTCCTTCTTTCACCTTATTCAGATCGTCCGATAATCTCTCCACTAAACCATCACGAACTCTTTGCAAGGTAACATCACAGAACTTATGAAGCTCGTCGAACCGTATGAACCGTAGCTGATGCTTTGAGTTGAGGTAAGTAACCCCGAACTTTGGTTGTTGGAGAATCATTAGCTGAGATGCGTCATGTAGTTCTTCGATCATGAGTTGTGTTTTGGTCAAGTTGAGGTGATTCTGGTAGCTTTCGACACCTAATTGCAGATCTTCTGCACGTTCACGGATGATCAGTTTTCTTATGTACATGAGCAAGGAAGAGATGAAGTTGTACTGAGTTGACGTTGGGAAGCCCCTCATTCTTCCTTGAACTTTCTCCAGATACATATCTTCTATGTCATCTAGATAAAGATGTGGGAAATCGGCTTCACAAAACTTGTAGAGCTGTTCGTCTTGCCTCTTAACCACTATTTCCTTCATGTAGACATAATCAAACCGTTTGTCTTCCAGGATTTGCATTATTGCAATGATTCGGCCTTTGTGCTTCACATCACCGGATGTACGTTCACGTCTGTGAGTGTAGCCGAGCTTTCATTGTGAGTCTGTGTCCGGGTCATCGTCTTTCCTAGGACGTTTTCGTCTCCCAGCAGCTTCTTTACATGACTCGGTTGCCCTTAAGGATTCAAGCAATGCTGCTTCTTCATCGGTCTTTTCTTCCTTCTCAGTGAGTTTGGAAGCTAACAAAGTTTCCAGTTGTTCTACGGTTAGATCCTCAGGCTCAGTATGAGGCCTGTTCGTTTGAAGGTAGAAAGGTGTTGATTGAAGCGTTTTGACGTTGTTTTCTTGAATCCTGGTGTTCAGCTCTTTTCTGATGGGTCTCAGAAGTTCAAACAATTCAGGAGATACTGCAGTTACTAGATTCTCAGCTAAGTAGTCATTGGTGTATTTTCTGATCATCTTACTCATATCTGCTTGCTTGTACTTATCAACCTGAGCTTTTGTCTGCTTTAGCTCTTTTACTTCATCTGAGAGCTGAGCAACCAATGTTGTCATATTCTCCATTTGGACTTGAAGATCACCATCGTGTTGTTGTGGTGTTCTCCTATTTCTTGAAGTTCCCGCAGCACGCCTTGCCCGTAAGAATGCCTTGGTTGTTTTCAGACTAGCTTTCTTCATTCTCGGTATTGGAATTGACTTTGCTTTTGGTGATGGTGGTGGTGACTGGTCTGATGATGATGATGATTCTGCTTGTTTGACTGGTTCATCTTGAGGGACTGGAGGTTGTTCAGGTGTTGGAGACTTTTCCTTTGGCGGTGATGGCATGTCGGCATCGAAGAATTGTTCATCTTGATCTTGATTATTAGGCTGATCATCAAGATTTTCCTCTGCCGTTTTCTCCAATATTTTCTCAGTCAACTCCTTTTCATCTTGATCTTGTTAAGGTGTAGCGACTTTCTTCCTAATGACTTTTCGTTTTGGGGTTGCAGCAGGCTTGGACTTAGGTTGTTTAGAAGTTGGAGTACTGCCGGTGCTTCCTCTCTGGCTGCGAGTTTCCCTTATGTATCTAGGAATTTCTTCGGTTTCTGAAATGCCTACTCTCCCGGCTTTGTAGGCCAAGTCGTAGATTTGGTAGTTTGAAGATACAAGAATTTTGTCATTCAGAAGATTGTCTGGTATTCTCACGCCAATAGTCCTTGGAGTGAACTGAATAGACTTGACGAAAGCAATCTTGAAATCATCCACAACATTGTGCTTGTCTTCGGTACGGTCAAACATTCTTTGGCGAAACTCAGGAGTTTTGCCGCAGAGGTAGTCAATGAGCATTTTGGTGAACCTCAAGAAAGGAATCATGGTTCGACCAGTTGTGTGGATCTGAAAGACGATATCGCTAATGATTGGGTCGGCAAAGTCTATGTTAGCCTTGCTCATCATCCCCCAGAATACTTGCAGATGGGATAGTCGGGGATGTTCATGACTACTTTTCCGTCCCGTGATTGATCTAATGATTAGCATGTAAAAAGTTCTCCAAGGTTGAGGTAGATACTTGACGTTGAATTTGGACAATATCAATTTGGAGGACTCTTCTAGATCGTAACCAAGCTGAATCATGTAGTCGAGTATTTCAATTTCTGTCAACATTGGTT
>LBNU01024142.1:3510-13726 GCA_014162995.1 Artemisia annua
TTTGAAATTTTTCAAAATTTTTCAATTTTTTTTGCATTTTTGAGGAAAACACGGGGTTGCGTAAGTAAACGACAAAGATGAAAGTGCTAGGTCAATCAAATCGAAGATTCAGCCCCAGACTAAAGATAAACATTGTCCTCAATGTTTCAAAGGTAAGGGTAATCCTAATAATAAATCTAAGGCCGTTTATTAAGTATGCCAAAGATACCATTAGTCGATAAGATTTTGGATATAAGATTTCCAAGCAATCAGCAATACATGGGACTCGAGTGGAGATGAGACGATCCACGAGCACGAGAGTCATCATGAATTGGGGAAATCCTGCACAAAAACAAACAACCAAGCAAACACAAGATTGGAAGAGGTCGCCCTCCTCGCGTTACTTATTAGATAATAAAATAAAAAGGATAAGCATGGGGTGCCTCCCACGAAGCGCTTGTTTAGTAACGAGTCGTATAGCTTAGACTCGCCCAGAATTTAATTGTCCTTGGGGGAGCAAATGAAACGAACATCCGGCAAATAATGTAGAATACCGGGGTCAAAAACAACATCCTCACTCGCGGATGAGTGGGAAAGTGAAGAAATGATGGGATAAGTGAAGAATGGGTGAAAANAACGACAATGAGAATCAACCACCGGTAAAAGATTAAAGAATTATTCGGAGAACGACAACTTTAGTAGCTCAGAAACTTCTACAATTCTTGATGAGTCGGTTCACTGGAGTTAAAAACTCACGTGAAGAGAATTGCAACCATTATGTGATCATTAGTAACCTCGGGTTCCGTAACAGACTCGTCACTATCCCTTAATCTGAATATCGAAGAGCGGATTATTTGAAATCATAGTAAAATCTGGTTCAAATCAAATAGTAGGATTGTGAAAGTTGTTTTAAAGTTTCAAGAACGGGTTATCGATTCAGTTGAGTTCATCAAATGTTCTGAAAGAACATCGATCTCTTCTGAGAGAAGTCAGGAATATTTGTTCGGAAAATGAGGTGGGATTGCCACACTGAGGGGACTTTCTTCTTCAACGTACTCGATTTCTCCATAAGACAAGGAAGTGTAACCTTCGTCAGACTCGGAACATATCTCATCATGATTATCAATGGACTCATCAATAACTTCATCGTTCTTCGGAGGGAGAGGAGGAAATGGTTCTTCAAGTAATAAACTTTCAAGAAAACGAATATCTCCCTCCGAATCAAAGTTAGTATCATTAAACGGCTTATCATTAGTATCAACAAGATTATCAAGACGATCATTTTTAAAGGTTTCACCATCACCGTTAGAAGTTTCCCCGGATTCACTTTGGATTGGGACAAGGTTCTCCATACAAGAATTATTGATTTCGTCAGATTCCGTTGCCGGAATAGTGTTAAGAAGCTCGTCCCCCATTATTAGAGAGTCCTCGGGCTCTACGGGAAGAAAAAGAGGCTCAACAAAATCAGAAACGAGTGTCAAAGAACTTTCAGGAGAAGCCGGAGGTGGGACAAGTGGTGTGCTCTGAGAGCTAGCAATTTCCACCACTCCNGAGTGTCGAAGAACTTTCAGGAGAAGCCGGAGGTGGGACAAGTGGTGTGCTCTGAGAGCTAGCGATTTCCACCACTTTCGTTGTAGTCTCAGGTTCGTGTTCTTGAGGAACGTGAAGTTTAGGTAAGTCATTCTTTTCAGAAATTGATTTAAGCCCAACACGTAATTTTGACAAACTCGTAACTGTGAATTTGGAAAGATTGGGATCAATTCTAGACGGCTTAGGAAGAACAACTGATTCTTGGGTCACCGAAGGTTGGACGTATTCAGCACTTTCACTATCAAGGGACGGTACCGGGTCCTTTGTCACCTTGGTTTCTCGTTCCATTTCCATTACCGGAGAAGAGACAGGAGTCGAGGGTTCACCATAAACAATAATATGACCATTCGCAAGCTCCAAAGCGGCTAGAATTTTAGAAACGTCGCCGTCGAGAGATGCCGAAGGAAAACGTTGAATTCTTAAAGGTTCAGAAGGTGGAATAGGATTGCCACTCGAAGAATTGATTTCGTTTTCTTCTTTCAATGACTCGTCTACTCTGCTCTCTTCAGAATTTTCCTCATCATTGTTTCTTAGAAGCATTAGCTCTGGATACTCCTTCATAAGACTGTCAAGTGATTCATTTGATTCTTTCAGTGTTGGATACGGTTCTTGCTCATAAAGGTATTGAGGAGGGCTGTAAGAATCATTTTGATGGTTATTGGAAGAGTGCGAATTGGAATCTTGAGAATATGAATTTCCATTTGTGAGGGCACAAAACAAACAATCTCCATTAAAAAGACCTATACCACACCTCATGCAAGTACACCATTGACAATAATTTGAACACGAAGTCGGATCCAAAGGATTTCCACATCCCTTACAGAAAGATTGATCAAACGAAGATAAGTAAGGCTGAGGTGGGTAATTGGAAGAATCTGAAGGATAGTCGAATGAATTAGGGTTTTGATCATACAAGAATGAATTACTTGAACCACAACACAAACAACTTCCGTTTTGAATAACGTTTCCACGCCTTTCACACGTACAGTATCGGCATGGTGAACCATAGAGTGGTGCACCACAACCAACACAAAGTGTATATGAACCATGAGAATTAAACAATTGGGGGAAAGAAGATTGTTTTTGGTTTTTATATTTTGAAAAATGAAAAGTTAAAAATGAAAACCAATTTTGAAATGGAAAATCTTTTTGGATTTTTATGTTTAGAAAAGTAGAAATCAAAAGTGAAAACAAATTTGAAGAGAAAATCTTTTTGTGTTTTTATATTTTGAAAATATTTACAAAAGCTTAAACTTCTCGAAAGAAGGGTCTCCAAAACACATTACTCAAACGATCGAACAACTCAATCTTATCAACCGCTCCCCGGCAGCGGCGCCAAAAATTGATGTGTCGCGGGAGCAAAGTACAAGCTCAAACCACGGATCGTTGTCCCAACGAGGGTTGAATATGGATCGCGTCACTCAAGACCGTGAGCTATGTGTGGTGAATAGGTTTAAAAGATGTTTTTGGTTATGATTATACTACAACGACAATTTAAAGTGCGGTTAAAGTAAAGGAAAGCAATAAAGTGACATGAAATAAGTAAACAAGTAAAGCTGCATGTAATAAAGCGATTAAAGAAAGCGGTAACTAAAAGCGATAAGTTATGATACATGTAATAAAGCGACTAAATAAAGCGGTAATTAAAGTGCGATAGGAAATGAAAGTGGTAAATGAATTTAAAAGACAATGTGTTTGCCAAGCGACGCGAATAAGTTCATTAAGCTTGAGGTAAAAGTTTGTGACGAGTTATTTTTCCTTTCTCGAGATTAGTTTTTGATTAATCTTTTGAAAAGATAACAACTCTAAACGCGTGAATTAATCGTTCAAAGGTTTTGTCTTTGAATAATCAAATCACACGCCTAAATAATCTTTCGATTATTTAACACAAACATTTAACGCTCTCACTTAACTCACAAACTCGAACCACTAAGCAAAACACGGTTTAAAACTACTCGAGACTCATAGTAAAAACATAAAGCGATAAGTAATTGAAAAGACTTGTAAACATTAAATGGTAATAAAAGTTTGAGACTAAAAACAAAAAGACATACGACTTTAATAGAACACGACACTAAAAAGATTTTAAGAAAATTTTGACAGCATAACATTTAGAATTAAGTAAAATAAAACCTCACTCGATAAACGATGAGGTAAAATAAAAGTCTAACTCGACTTGAAAAAAGAAAAGAAAACTGGAAAAGAACTAACTCGCTATATAAAAAAACATACTCGCTATCCTAGGGCTAGAACCAAACTCGCTAAGGATTTTGTCCCATACTCGCTAGGTTAGAAAGAAACCCCTACGCGCTATGAAAACCTTCATACTCGCTAGCATACTAGCCATACTCGCTAAACCTAATCATCCATACTCGCTATAATGAGGAGCTCATACTCGCTAACCTAAGAACCAACTCATACTCGCTAGGAACTAAAGGATACTCGCTAGAAACTCATGAAATCCAAACCAAACTTGCTAAACCCTAAAAGGCATACTCGCTAGAATTTAATAAAACGTACTGGACACTTTTTTCACAAGAAAACTAAATTTAAACCTATAAAACTTATAAAAGCTTTTTAGAAAACAAGTTTTAATCACTAAATAAGCCAAAAAAAAGTTAACGACACAAATTTAAGCCCTAACCCTTTATTTTTATAAAATTTGAATGAAAACACATGCAAAGGTGGTGAAAAGTCTATAAGAGCTTTAAAGAAAGATCAAGAACATGTAAATAAGCTTAAAAGATTAAATACTTGTAAAAGAAAGCTTGTAAAGAACTCAAATAAGCTAGAAAATAAGACGTGAAATAAGCTAGCATTCAAAATAAAAGTTACACTAAAGCATAAATTAAGCTAAGCTACACCTAAACTACTCCTAAATCTAACCTAGTCTAATCAACCTTCACAATGAGGCTTAAGCTTCTATTTATAGGTCAAGAGCTTACACATGTTTGGCGATGTTGCACGTTTAGCCCTTGAACCTTTACAACTCATGAAAAGATCACTAAAACTATGTTACAATCTATTAAACGTTCTTAAACATTAAACGTAACACTCGGTAACTTGCGGACTTGAGTTGACTCGTATTTCAAAGGTCTTCCAAAGATTTAAAAGCGACATCTTGCTCAAATGTGGAGGACAAGTGTCTCATGAATTTATCTTCGAGCCTTTGAGGAATACATTCGTCTTGGGCTTTTCTTAAGTAGATATCATCTTTGACACTGCTCTTTGACTCTCTTTCACATCTCGTGCTTGTTTTAGGCTTTTTGGTTGATTTTCATGCCATTTATGCAATATCCTTTCCTGCACGATCACAAACACAAAAACACGATATCTTTGGCGTTTAACGTTAGTTTTTGGTCTTTATATCACTTAAACTAAGGTCAAAAGTATGTGTAAAATAGCACATACCATTTGGTTTAGAGGTTTGTTGGTTTAGGATATGGAGTATTAGGTGGTGGTGATGTTGACGATCTTTTAGTAAGTAGATGCTCAATCCAAGTGAGACGTTCATTGAGAACAAGGTGTTGTTCTTGGAGAAATGTACAACAAATGCAATTGTTGACATGATTCTCAAGATGGAACAAATGATTTGATGGTGATGAGTTGGTGGATGAGGGTTGTTGATCCAAATTGCGTTGAGTAAGGTGTAACGCAAGAAGAGCATTAAGCTCATGAGCTTCCTTGAGCTCTTCAACGAACTTTTCATGTTCGGAGGTGGGTGATGATGGAGAAGTTGGATTTTGATTTGGGTTTGTGGTTTGGTATGGTGGTTGTTTTGAAATTGAGCATCTTCCTCAAAAGGATCATTTGGTAGAGGTGAGATAGGTGAAGGTGGAATTTTATTGGTGAGTGTGATTGTGAGGTTGTCTTGGTGATGTAGAAGAGTGGTATTATTTGGGTAGTTTTGAGGCTTGGGTATTGGTTGGCTAGAGACAACATCATTTATTGATGATGATTTTTGACAAGTATCAAGCTTTCTTCTCCATACGGGCTTGACGGAGATTTTAGTAACTCTTGAAAACATGGGTTTTTGGTTGTTGGGAGATGACATGTTTGAATGAATGAGCAATGATTTGTGATGATGAGAAGCATTTATAGTGTGATGATTTTGTGTTTATGGAAGGATAATATGTGTTGGATTTGATGGACAAAAGGTGTTTGTGAATTCAAGGAAATGAGGAATCAAAATAGGGTGAAATGGGCTAAAAAGCAGAAAGCAAACAGGAAACCTCGACCTACAGATGGCCGGCCCTCTTAATTGTTTGCCGGTCCCCTTAATTTTAAGGGGGGCGCCCAGACCTGAGGGCTCAGGTTGCCAGAAACAGGTTTTTGGTTAAGTTTTTCCAGAAAGATGTTTGTTTTGGGGTTTGGTTTTGGGCAAGACCAACTCTTTAGGCAACTAGGCAAGTATTTTCATAGTGAAATTTACATGAAAAGTATACATGCAAGAAAATAAACATATAATCATAATTAAGCATGCATATTAGGCTAATAAACAATTAAGCAATTAATATCACCTAAAGCAACTATCTTAAGTGAAGGCACCTATTAGTGGTAAGCTAGTGATGGAACAAATGTGACAATGAAGTTCTTGATTTTGTTCTAGTGTGTGCCTATATGAAACAAATGTGGAGTAAAGATTGCTTCGACTCCTATGAAAAACAAATTATCCTAAGACACAATCTTTAGTCTCCTTGAATTAACTTTGCTCATTTCTAAATGTCATATACAAGTATATATTGGATTATATACTTATAGATAACGAGAATGAGACTATTATGCATGATTTTAGAAAAACGTTTTTATCATTATTCAACAATGAGTTTTCCTAATCGTGAGAATGATTTTGAAATGAATTGAGGTTTTTCATGAGAGTATAAAGAGTATAATTATGCAAACAAAATATCTCAATTCCTGATTTTGTGCAAAACAGAATCCTAGACTCAGATTTGAGAAGAAAGAAAGAAAACAAAGAACATTTTTATCATTAGATGGCTGGCCCCTTAAAGTGAGGCCGGTCCCCTTAAATTTAAGGGGGCCGCCCTTATAACTTTAAGGGGTCCGCCCATCTGACAACTAAAAGTGTCCAAAATTTTGAAAATTTCAGAAAGTTTTGATCCTTCAAGAAAATTCAATCAATTTGTTCCATCATTCCTAACCCTAAACGCAAGTGGTTAAATAATTCACGCTTACGGGGCTTAGTGAGTATGTCGGCAATGTTATCTTCCAAAGCTACCTTTTCTATTGTAATGTTTCNGGGGCCGCCCTTATAACTTTAAGGGGTCCGCCCATCTGACAACTAAAAGTGTCCAAAATTTTGAAAATTTCAGAAAGTTTTGATCCTTCAAGAAAATTCAATCAATTTGTTCCATCATTCCTAACCCTAAACGCAAGTGGTTAAATAATTCACGCTTACGGGGCTTAGTGAGTATGTCGGCAATGTTATCTTCCAAAGCTACCTTTTCTATTGTAATGTTTCCTTTTTGTACATTATCTCTAACGAAGTGATGACGTATTTCTATATGTTTAGTCCTAGAGTGTTGAACGGGGTTCTTACTTAAATCTATAGCTCCTTTGTTGTCGCACATAATAGGGATATTTTCTAACCTAATGCCATAGTCTATGAGAGCTTGTTTCATCCATAGTGCTTGTTGACATGCCTTTCCGGCGTTTACGTATTCGGCTTCGGTGGTAGAAATAGCAAGAGCGGTTTGCTTCTTCGAAAACCAAGATGTTAAACAACATCACATAAACGTGCAAATACCGCTAGTGCTCTTTCTATCTACGTAGTCTCCCGCATGATCCGAATCCGCATAGACAATGGTTTCTATGCTGGATCCCTTAGGATACCATAATCCTGAGTGTATAGTGCCTTTAATGTATCGGAAGATACGTGATGAGGCGAAAAGTGTACCGCTTTTCGGGGGTCATTTAAGCCCTAAATCGTATTTATTTGATCAAATATCGCCCTAAATCATATTTATTTGATCAAATATCGCCCTAAATCGTTCCTTTTGTCATTTTAGGTACTTTGGAGAGAAATTCTGGAAAAGGAAGCATTTTGGACGATTTCGGAGCATAAAAGTGAAGAATTCGACAAAGTGTCAAACTCTGCTGGAACAGTACTCCAGACGGCGTCAAGACCACTCTTGACGGCGTCAAGCCTTGACGGGCCAGAACACAATTTTAGAGATTAAAGGGGGACGACGTCAAGAAGGCTATCAAGAAACCCTAACCACGGCGAGGTGACGGCGTCAAGATCACAACGTGACGCCGTCAGATATGTTTTTCTATATATATTCGCATAATTTTTAGTCATTCGTGTGGAACTTGTGTGGAACTTTTTAGAGAGAAACCCTAGACGATTTTTGCAGCTTTTTTAAGGGTTTTCTACCCTTGGATCTCTCATGTTACATTGAAGATAAGTAATCAATTAATCATTCAATATTTCTATGTGTTGTTTGATTCTAACTTGTTCTTGTCTTTTGTTTAACATGCTAGGCTAGATTTTCTTTGTGTTTGATTAGATCTAATGAAACCTAACTATTAATTATTGATTGAATGGTGTGTTATTAATTGTATTGGATGGGTGATTATCGATGTTAGGCTTAAGAAAACTGGCAGACTTCCGGTTGGTAACATGCTTGAACGTCTTAAGAAACATGAACCAAGGTGTACTAAGGTTATTTTGATTGTATTTAATGCATGAGTGAATTCTAGTGATCCCATGTTACGAGCTTCTTAGCTGGCTCGACATATGAGTGAAGTAGGATCTCATAGAGTTAGGGGAAGTCCGTACACACCCCTACGAATGGTATTAAGGAATACAATCCGTCATCCACGCAATTAATACACACTAATCAATCGGTAAAAGATAGTTAGGGAGTAAGGAAATCTAAGTAAACACACTTCTCTCAATTATAGTTTTCACAACCATTTACTTTTTCTTGTTATTTTATTTTATTTGCATTAGTAGTAATTTGGGTTAGTTGACTAGCAACTAATTCCGCCCACTCTTCCAAAACCTGAGATTTTTACTTACTTTCCAAAAAAATATAAAAATACAAAAAGAATCTTCCCTCACCCCTAGACCTATTAGAGTAGCTTTTCAATCCTAACGACACTATTCTCTGAGAGAACGATCAATCCCTCGGTACTTGCCACTACACTATACTACATCGGTCAGGTACACTGCCTGGTGGGGATTGCAAGCTTCTCAAGATCCCTTGAGAGGTAAAACCCTAGTGCGTGGTCGCAATCTCGCGCATCAAAGTTTTTGGCACCGCTGTCGGGGAATAGTTATTGTTTAG
Source organism: Artemisia annua (assembly GCA_014162995.1). Classification (NCBI taxonomy): domain Eukaryota; kingdom Viridiplantae; phylum Streptophyta; class Magnoliopsida; order Asterales; family Asteraceae; genus Artemisia; species Artemisia annua. The sequence continues at coordinate 12,393 of LBNU01024142.1, forward strand.
GATGAATTTTTATTTTATTAGGTCTACTCACTAGATTCCTTTCTAGTGAGATTTTTATTTTATTTTTCTAAGTTTTTTCTTTAGTCTATCTTATTTCTTCGTGTTTTTGTTCGTAACCATTACCATCCGCCAACATGGAAGGTGGTAATATCCTTGATCCCAACATCCCACCACCACAACAACCACCACAACCAAACCACCTCCTAGATCCCTGATTGCAGCATACTTAAGCGGTGAAGCTTGTAAACCACGGATCGTTGTCCCAACGAGCGTTGAAATTGATCTAGTCACTCAAGTCGTGAGTTATGTGAGATGAATGGGTTGAAAAGAGTTGAATTTGTTTTAGTTATACTACGAAAGTTTTGCATAAAATTTAAATGAAATTAAGAACAATAAGAAAGGGAATAAAATTAACCATGAAAGAAAACATAAGACTAAGTGAAGCGAAAAAGGAAATAAAAGTTTAAACTTAAGAAAGGATTAAAGAAAATGTTTTTGTTGTTTTATAATTAATTAACGAAAGAAAATTAAGCTAAGTTAAAAAGTTTAAAAGAAAATTCGACAGCGTAACGGTAAGAAATGGATAAAAGAAAACTCCACTCGATGAACGATGGAGTGCAAATAAGCCTAGCTTGGCTTTAGAGATAAACAAGACACGACAATAAAAGACTAAGACTAGAAAACTTAAGAAAATAAAAATCTAAACTCGCTATGGATCTAAGAACAAACTCGCTACACTAACTCTACACCATACTCGCTAGACACTAAAGGGAACACCAAACTCGCTACACTATATGAAAAAGGATACTCGCTAGGCCTCTAAGAACAAACTCGCTATGCTAAGGAAAAATGATACTCGCTAGGTGTGAAAAATAAGACAAACTCGCTATGGACTAGAGACAACCAAACTCGCTACCAGACCTAGGTGTGATACCATACTCGCTACACTAAAACTAAAACCATACTCGCTAGACACTAAAGGAAAATGAAACTCGCTAGGTTAAAAGGAAAACCAAACTCGCTACCAGCCAAGATGAAACTCGCTAGCATGAAAGAAAATAGCATACTCGCTATGTAAAAAGTGAACCATACTCGCTATAAAACCCTAAGATACTCTATACTCGCTATAAAACCCTAAGACCTACTGGATTAATTTTTTTACGTGAACTTTATATAAAAACTTAATAAAAACTCATTTAAACTCAATATTAAGCAAGACCAATACTCAAAATAAGCTATAGAAGACACAACTAATCAAAATAAGCAAAACATATTCCTAGGGCTTGTAAATGAAAAGCTAGTTTAGACTCAAAATAAAGATTAAAAAGCTAAAG
>LBNU01024144.1:0-17387 GCA_014162995.1 Artemisia annua
TAATCGGAAAAAAAAAAAGGAAAAAAAAGAAATGAAATACGTGAATAGTAAAAAAAAGAAAAAAAAATGAATAAATAAAAAAGACAAAAAGACAAGGAAAAAAACATGGACTTAGGTTGCCCTATTAAATCTTAGGTTAATCTCCACCATTAGATCAAACTAGATGGATGGTGGAGATTTGTCCCTCAGTTTGCAAGAAAAACTTTGTTTTTAAAATAACTCACCTCATAAGATATAAACAATAGTTTCAGAATTAAAAATCTATATAATTAAAACTTAATTGATTTGTGTGTGTGTGTGTGAGAATTTAAAAGTTTGTGAAAGATATTGATATAATTATAAAAATTTGGGAATGACATATGTAATTATAAAAGTGAGAAAGTTATTTATGTACTTTTAATCATTTAAGTCATCTAACTATAGATAAAATTACATGTTTCGTCTATGAGGTTTACTGAAAATCCAACTCGTCGTCTTTCTTTGATTTTAATTAAATAAATGATTCAAAATTTTAAAATATTTGCATTGATGGTCCCTATTTTAGAAAATAAGGACTATCTGTGTAATAATGTATTTAAAAAAAAAAATAGGTATATCTATGTAATTGCGATATGGGCTATCTGTCTAACTAGTTTGATAATTAGTTATCAATGGTGTAATTAAATCAAATAAGGACGATGAAGTTGATTTTCAGTAAACCAAGTAGTGAAACATGTATATTTTTTCTCTAAAATATAATGGGGGGTGGCAATCTTTTCGGTTTGGGCAAGCGGCAACACATGCCAATCGGCATCAAGGAAAACCACCATCTCGGTATGACCAATTTGGCATCCAATTCGGTAATCCATACCGAATCGGCAAGCCAAAATGTATCCGTTGGAGCATTTATTGATTCGACCGTTGGAGCATTGAAAACTAAAAAAAATATATACACTTTCGCCCCTTGTTAAACTTAAACAACCTACCTTGAGGCCAACGTTGCCATGATTGAAGCTGTTGTTGCATTTTATCTTGAGGGAAAGAAACACAAAGAGCTACTGCGAGGCATTGGTCTCGAGAGTTTGATAGGTGATAGAGCAACTTGAATAGCTGCTGCTGCATTTGTTTTGTTTTTAGGGTTAGAATGTATTAGGGCAAGAAGTGTGTTAGGATTAGTTTATTTTTGGGCTAACAATATATGTTGGGCTTCGTTTGTACTGGGCCTCAGGTTTGTTTAATTTGTGTTTATTTTTAATAAGTTAGTGTAATTTGTATTTTCAAATTTATGTTTATTTTTAATAAGTTAGTGTATTTTTAAATTTATGTTTATAAAAAAAATAAAATTAGTTTTATTTGAATCATGGTTGCCACTAAAAAAGTATGGTGAAGTATGGTGAATCATGAAATGTGTTGTCTTGATTTGATTGGTTAATGACGAATCATGGTGAGGCATGGTGAGGCATGACTGCCACCACCCTAAGTTCATAATCTTGTATAATTCATTATCCCAATAACATGTACTTCTGAACCTCATTAACAGGCCCAGATTTGAGCATGTGTGGGATAGGCAACAGCACAGAGCCTTTATTTTTTAGGGGCCTCCAATTCTTAAAACTTATGTATAAGTATAAAATTAATTTTGGAGGATTTAGTTCTGTTAATAGATAATTTAGAATGAACAATATAGGAGATTTATTAATAACGCTCATTTTGTCTATAATAGAGTCACGTTATTTGTATATTTTTGTATATTATTTAGTTGTGTTTATGAGCATTTTACGCTTATTTGGTATAAAGATGTGTTCAAGTCTATGTACAAGGAAATATCGAAGATTGACGAAGAAAAGCCAAAAGATGAAGAGAATATTCAAGAAAAGATTGTCGTCAAAGATATTGATTCATATTATGATTATTTCCGTTGTACAAGAGAAGGATGTGAAGATTTTTAATGAAAGATGGAGTCATGATTTGGTGTTAAAAAGAGTGTTGAAGAATGGAGTTTTATGTCAACCCAAGGTTGAAATTATTGTGCAAAATATTTCCCAACCCAAGGTTGACCTGAAAGTTCAAACCCAAGGTTCAAAAGGCCATTTTAAGGTTGAGCAGCCATCCCAGCCGCCCGGTTCACACTTGAACCGCGGGTTGAGAAATTTCTAAGATGAAGAGTTGCATTAACTCAAGGTTTTAACTTCCATAATGACTCAAGTCCGACTATTTCCTCTCTTTTATGATTATTGAAGGCTCAAGGCAGTTTTTGGGAGTAATTTCAAGCATAAATAGGGACCTAATCACCCTATTATCATATACAATCATTAGAAACTACTCACAAGTTACAAAAGAGAATATACTTGATCCTTAATCAAGCCTTACAACCTAAGAACTTGATCATATCTTACATAACCCGAAAGAGCTCAATAATTCCTGTCATTCTTAAGATACCAAGAAGTGTTGGTGATACTTGTTAGAAGAGGCGGTGAATTCCCTTGTTCGATTGGAGGCCTAAGGAGTGCTCTAACTCTTTACATTACTTTCTCGTTATAATAATCTTGCTTTGGGTAACTTTCTTTTATTTAAATTATTATGTTGAACAATTTGATGTTGAATGAAATGTTGCGTTTGTTGATGAAAATTGTTATAGAATAATTTGTGATACTTGTTTGGGAATTATGTAGACTTTTGTGTGAATGTTGAATGATTAGTCGGTTAGAAAAAGTGATTGTTCTCATAAGTTTGTTTAAATATAATTCGTGTTCTAAAACTTGTTAATTTAACATTGTTGGATTTAAAGGCCGACAGGATTTCTAATATTGTTTAATTCCAAGAAATTTGTGCACAAATGGATTGGTGATTGATAATTGAAAACTATTAAGTATTCAAGTTTTTAAATGAATTCGGGAATATTTAATCACGAGATTGGGTCGAAAGGACTCGTAAGAACTAATGTTACTAATCATCTTTTTCATACATTTGATAAAACAAAGAGCTAGCGTAATGNTTTTTTTTTTTTTTTTTTTTTTTTTATTACCCGTTGACTAGAAAACCTTGTGAAAATTGGTATGTGCCTTCTACATATATGTTTCACCCAAACATATTCAACATTCTATCACGATTCTTTATTATTCCTAAACAAGTACTTGTCCGTTTGATTGATTGAATTCAAGAACCATTGTTTGTTTATTTGTTTATTTACGGTGCTTTAAAGTGTGACAATCTTTAGTACTATTCTTGCATTACATAAATTGCTAATCTTAAACTAGGTAGTCTCGTGGGACGATCCCTATTTACCACAAACCATATTACACACGGACGAATATACTTGCTCGTATGCGTTTTCTTAATAATCGGTAAAAAGATGTTTATAAATTTAAAATTTGAGTAAAACTCGGGAATATAATATATACAACCCGGTTAACACGCATTATTTATGAAGGAAGATAAGAAAGCTTGAGTGGTCGGTCACTTTAATGAAGGAAAATAGGTTCTGGATTTTGCTGGAGAAGACCACATCGTCTTGTGTGTAGGGGCTTATGTTTTGGTTGGTCTTTTACCTCTTTAGTTTTTAAAATTAGAATATAACTCTCATCTATAAGATTTTTCATTTTAACCTCTAGCTGCCTTATTCAATAACTTTGCTTCAAATATTTTAGGAGAAAGTTAACACAAGGAAACCCACAAGAAAACTAATTTTCCAGTTTGAACTCTTTATTTAGATGTAATAATTTAAAAGTCAACCGTTTCATCTATAATAAAAAAAAAAAAAAAAAAAAAAAAAAGATGTGCTTAAACTAGAACAAGATTAGCAAGTTATTACTTTCTTGTGGGTATATACATGGTTTATGTCATTTTGTTCGAGTAATCTACAGAATTTAGACCCACCACCATGCAGATACGAAAAACGTGTTTAGCAAGTTGTTATTTGATATTCGTTGAAAAGAAAAAGTTGTTATTTGATCAATACCAAAAAGAAATGCATAGTAAAATTAATATTTGATAATTCTACAAATACTTCTACTTTAGAGTTAAAAGGACAATTTTTGAAATGATGGCACATGGCCTTCAAATTCCATGAGACAGGCCTTCTCATTAAAATACGAGTTCTTAACTTCTTAATCATGTAATAATGATTATTTTGTCTATTTTCATATTGTATTCCCGAGTGTTTATTGAAATTGCAAGGTAACTTATTTATTTTAAGAGCGTTAAAGAGGTGTTATGCAGTTAGTATTATGCAGTTAGCATCAGATAACATTAAAAAAAAACATCATTCCAATAACAATTTTATAACACACAAAAAGACACAAACGTCCCATTATACACATGGCGATGGTGACCCTGATGCGGTACAGCTATACGGCGCCAACACTGCACAGAGTCCTCTAAGAGCATTCGGTATTCATGGTTGTTAGCCTGTTAAGCCTCGTGCCAACCTTCAACACCAGCAGCCTATGGCGCGAGCAGGACATTAGGGATGTCGTCATATGCCCTCTCGAGCCGTGGTGACCAGGTCAGGCCCCGGGTATTTTTTTTTTCTTTTTTTCTTTTTTCTCCTATTTTAAACGTTGGATAATGGCTAAAAAAAACAAGATGTTGGGTATATTTATTTTTTTTGGATTAAATACCCATTTTTCCTAATATTTTACCCCTTAAAAATCCTATAAATACCTTTTAAATTTTCTAATCTTTATACATACTTCTATATACATATATCAACAATCAGGGCCGTCTCGTGGTTTTCAGTGGCCCTAGACAATAACAACAAAGATGCCCTATTACAATTGTAAACTAAAGAGAAATTGCATATAAACTTGAATTATATGACTCATATGTGTTTAATATTATACGTATTTATATGCAAATCCAATAAAAATGTGGCCACTTGTAAGTGAAGGACCTGTGCGATGGCTCCTATTGCACACCCCTCCGATACTCATCTGTCAACAATACTTCTCTTTTCCTTCCAATAAAAAAAAGAAAACATAAATAAAAAAAAAAAAAAAAAAATAAAAAAAAAAAAAAAATAACCGCTATGGATCAAGGGCCTCAACACTTGCATCTTACTTGTTCAATGTGTGATGTTATAGGTTAAGGGGTTGTTTCTTTTTATTCTTAGAAAGTCTTAGTGCTAAGATGTGTGAACCCAAGAAATATATTAATATTATTTTCTTGTTGGGGCCCACTTATTTATCTTAAATTCTCTATATCACAAAGGAAAATAAAAGGTTACTCTTCCCCAGTAAGGGGGTGTTTATTTTTTTTGTTAGCTAAGAGATGGGTGGGGTCTATATGGGACCCATGGCTCTTAATGTGTCTTAATGGGGAGAGGAAGACATTTTATACCTTGTAGATATAGATGTATTAGTGGAAATAAGTGGGTTCCACACAAAAAAGAAATATTATTAAATACTTGTGTGGACCCATGTGGACCCATTCCCTTAGCTAAGGGAAAAAAGAAACACCCTCTAAGAGACATTAAGAGAAAGGGACCCACCTACTTTTTAAGCCACTTAATCCCAAAAAAAAAAGAAACGCACCCTAAGACTATGACCAATTATTTAATGAGTTTATTTGAAGCTCCATTATTTCTATAAGTTACCTTTAAGTCAAACAAAAGAAGAGAGCTACGTAATTACAAAGACCAAAAGGTAAGATAAATGAAGGAAATTTTACAAATGGGTCGTATTTGACTATTTAGTTTACATTAAAGGTAACGCATTTTTTACGGTTTGGTGAGTTGGCATGTTCTATAGAATTGCTATCAGTGCAAACATCACTGCCACTGGTAACATGTCGAGAACTACACGGCTTCTTGCTAAGCGAATTTAAAGATGACTCAACATTATCTACATCACTTAGCAGCGTCTTTACTTCTAGATCTATACTATAAGATTCGTCGCCCTGAACAAAAGCACAAATATCCGTAGATTCTAAAGAAGCAACAGAGGCAACCCTAGGTCTGGCCTTTTTTTTAGTCTTCATATTCTGCAAATCTAATCCTAATCGATTGTGCACAGGTAAGGTAAGAAAGCTAGCATAAAGTGTACATCAAAGGTACAGGCCCACATTTGATGGCATCATATATATGTCAAATGTGCATGCATTCGTTAAAACTGGAAAAATAAACATTCTTAGCAATGTGTACATGCAAAACAAAAAAGGTTAAAGCAAAAAAAAAAAAAAAAAAANATGCATGAGTAGCAGAAAACATGATACACACCTCACGTGTGAATTGTACTTGTATTCAAATGGTATCCACAAAATGTGCATGTTTAGCTAAAAGGCATGCCTAAACATCAAGATAAGCCTTTAGATGATCGACACGTCTATAACCATTATACATTATATGTTTTTTGTTTTTTTTTTCCGAATATAAAAGCTTATACATTTGAAACGGGCCAGGACGGGCCAAGGAAAAAAGGCCACAAAAACCGGCTAAGTGGGCTAAGCGTTGGGGCCATTTTTTTGGCGGGAAAAAAGCAACCAAAACGGCGTCGTCGAATGCTGCTTTAATATATACTTATAATTATTATAATTATTGACAAAAATTTAATTAATTAATACTACATCATACTAAACATCTGAATCAAGTTTGTTTAAAAAATTGTAAAAGAAAATAAAATTGGGTGGGTGGGGCCCAAATGGCATGTTAGTGAAAGGGTGTTTTGGTGTTTGAGTTTTAAAAGCGTGGATGCTGAAATTGCGCTGAGGTGGCACTGAAAAGTGGAATTTGGCATGCCATGGTACCCCATGATCTCATGTCGCACCCTAAACATGCGCCATGTGCAACATGAGACGACCAATTATAAGTGGACACGTGGAGTTATCTTTTTAATACTCCATCCGTCCCAAAATTATTGTCCAGTTTGAATTTTCAAAGTCAAAATAGTTCAATTTTGACTATAAATATATATTTTTTATTATATAATACTTGATGAAAAATTATACGATTGAAAAGTACACTTAAAACCCAATCCATTTATATATTTTGCATCAAATATTATATAACACCCACAAAAATATTTAAGGTCAAAGTTGAAGAAGAAAGACTAAAAAAGTCAATAATGGACAATAAATTTGAGACGGATGGAGTAATATAATTATAGATGTCGGGGTGCGACAGTGATGTTTTCACCTGGTTGCAACTAGTGACCAGGAATTTTGGTCAGTAAAATTGTCACATTAGAAAAGGGGACTATGGAGAAGCATATAGTGATTTGTCACAACTCACAAATACGATTGGCAATCGGAGGATGGAGGATGAGAGGATGGACCCCTCTTGTGCTACGACTATATGACCTTTTTTATTTATTTATTTATTTATTTATTATTATTATTATTATTTTCAAAATACAACATTGGTGAAATACGATCGTTTCTGTAATTTTCCTCAAAATGAATAACTTCAAAAAACACTAACAACTTACGTTGAAACGAATACTTGGACTCATAAACTAAAACGACAACTATATGTGGAACAAACAATCTTATGTTCATTCTAACCAATTATCTCTTTGTATAGTAACATTTTATTTAATAAATAAAAACGACTTTGGAATGAGCCGCTTAGCTTTATTAAGTACCAACCCCTTAAAAATAGTGTGTTGTTTGTTTACAATAGTCATTAATCAATGAGCTCGTCCAGGGCATCTGGAAACTCATGGCAAGCCATCTTTAATGGAACCGGTGGATCAGAAAACGCCCCATCAACAATCTGATCATATATCCATTTGTTAGCTGCCTCCGTGAAGTGAATCCCATCCCAAATGATCCGAGATGATGGATCTTCACAAGAATTTGCAATCACGATTTTTTTACCATTCACCGTGTCTGTGCTCCCACACCTTCTTGAATTGTCAAAGTTGTACCTTCCTCCGTGCCCACAACACACCAAAAACGGATCACCAAATCCTGTCGTCCCAATATATACTTAGATATGGATATAAATGTGAACTCTAAAAACATTGGTTAATCACTCAATTGTGGAACGCACCAAATGAGTCTACTATGACCCAACCAAATAAAAACTACCCATACTAACCTAAATATGACCCGGCGTGCAAATATAGCTATTTCTATCCATCTGAAACATAACACAAACTTACCGAGCTTTTCAGCTTGTGCAATGAGTGAATACTTGACAGCATAGATATCAACATAAGTGATGGCAGCCAAAGGAAATTCCTTTCGGAGTTGGATAATGGCTTCTTTAAGTTTCTGGTTAAAGTACTGTGAAACGTCATTATATGGGGCTGCACAACCATATTTATCCATCTGTGCTGATGTGATCACACGTGTATCCAGGATATAAGGTAAGCAACCAACCGGTCCTGTGTTGTGTATCCAAAATGCCCTGCCACCACCTGCATAGACTTTCTGTTTTTTCATTCAAGAACACATAAATTAGTCTTATGGTACAATCCGAAGGAAGTCAATATCAGTCAATTTACTGAACCTGAATATAATTAATATCAACTGGTTAAAATGATTTTAGTTTCGCTTTTAATGTATTGAAATAATATAATGTGTTTAATCATATAACACTAATAAGGGGCATTTGCATATATATCCCCCTCCTAACTATTTATATAAAAAGATTGGACAAAAAGTATTTCGGGTGGGCCACAACAATATGTACACGTTCTGACCCGTTACTCAACTCATGCTCACCCATTTGCCACATTCAGTACAATTCAGCAACGTCTATCTCACCTTGATGGTAGTCGTAAACTGTGATATAAGATCAGGAACATACGCTTTAACTTGTTCAGTAGTCATATCAAGGTCATAGCCAGCAGTGAGGTCATTATGACCTATTTCAAACGTATATAAGGCGCTAGAAAACTTTTCCTTTGCAGGGAACAACTGCTTGAAGACATCTCCTGCACCGCAGTTATGTGGAATATAACATTTTAGCTGGTGATAAAGTCATTATGTAAATGGGTGAATAACAAGTACCTTTTTCACGGATCATTTGGGATTTGTTCAAGAAATCAGAAAACTCGACATACTGAAATTCTAAGGGAATCGGGCTATACCCGCCCTTTTGGAAAATGGTAGTGTTTTGACGTCGGATAGTGGATCCGGCCATCGCGTAATTGACTCCATGACTAAAATTTGTACCCATCGAATCAAGAAATGCATCAAGATAAGGTAGTCCTAAACCTTCAGCTGAAAAATGAAGTAGTAAGCACATAATATTGATACATTGATAGTAATCGTTATTTGACTCAAAAACTAAATTTCATCATCTTTTCTAAAAATTAAATATCTTAAGATCTCTAAACCGTCCCTTATATAAATTACACCATCGTAACGACCATTGTGATTTTTTTTTTGGTTAGATTCGAGATTTCTTATCTATCTTAATATTTCTGTGCATATAAGTTAGTGATGTTATAAATTTTTGTGATTTCCTTTTTTTGTTAATATACGCAATATAGTAACGAACTAGCAATGGGTTGTTTTCTCTAACATTAGAGTGATTAAAAAAAGGAGGGTAAAGCAAAATAACCTGGACAAAATAACAAACGTTGGTCTCTAGGATATTTTATCTTATCTAAAAATTGTTTATTCCACTTTTAAGTATTTAAGTCATTAAAATACAAGCTCATAATCTATATATGTTTGGTACATGATATAATTAATAGATTATGCTTATTTTTATTTTTTTAAACAAAAGCTATTTAAAATATAAGTTTTGTTTGATAGACAGAACTTATAAAATAAAAATAATCTTTACATAATCTCTAAAAATCAAATGCTATTTTATGTAGCTTATAAAAATAATTTATTTCTATTATCTCCCTCTCTATCTCCATTTAGAGCTTCATCTTCAGTTCTAACAACAGTTACTTTTGCGAAATATACCTTATATATAATATATATGGAGATGACATTCTTTCCGTTAAATGCACTAAGAGCAGTAGCATCGGTAACGCAATTGTTGCGTTAATGAGCCCATAACGTGCGTTAAACACAAGTTAGCCGTTGCACCTTCTTGCGTTAACTCGACGTTAACGTGCCACGTTAAGTGGCTAACGCGCGTTAAAGTGGTACGTTCGTTAAAAAAAAAAAAAAAAAAAAAAAAAAAAAAAAAAAAAAAAAAAAAAAAAAAAAAAAAAAAAANTTTTTTTTTTTTTTTTTTTTTTTTTTTTGAGTTAAAGTTAAAGTGTGAAAGTTGATGTGGCGCTGACGTGACGCTGAGTTAAGTTGTAACTTAAGTTACCACTGTGTTTGCTCTAAGAGATGAAATTTAAAGAATACAACCAATAATGCTATGTGTACAATTATTTAATGCACAAACACATACATCTATTAATTTGGTTAACACGTACAATTGATCTTATTTTAAAACACACCCGCAACATATATTAAATAAAATCAATAAGGAAAATGGACCTATAAGCAAATCTACCGCATAAACGACTTGTACAATTGTGCAACTGTACAAGTCATTTATGCGGTAGGTCCACTTTTAGGTCCATTAATTAAGTCTATATATCAAGGGAAGTGATTTGCACACTCCCAAAAATGATTGACACACTCAAAATGTGAGTGTGTTGACATTTATACCCTTACAGGATAAGAATAAGTCCAAACAATGTGAGGGTATAAATGTCAACACACTCAAAATTTGAGTGTGCCAATCATTTTTAAGAGTGTGCAAATCACTACCCATATATCAAAGCTCAATCAATACTTTATCTCCAAAAACACAAACAAGACGAATTTTGTAAAGAGGGATGACTCGCAGTCGTGTCCCAAAAGCTAAACTCACTATAACTACAATAAAATTAATAAAAGGTTGTGTATGGAACACACATAACTAAAACATTGAATCTAGCACGTATCGATGAGATTTGGCTGGCGGACCCAAGGCATTAGTAGGTGGGTCCCAGAAACCACATTTGACACGAACTTGCTTTGAAGCCATATATGAAAGACACAAAAGAACTACTTTATCATTGGGCTTGTGGTCCAATGGGTAAAACTTATTCAGTTAAACGAGCTCGGGTGAAAATAGTATCGGTTTTAGTGACCGACCGGAAAGTCCTCACTTGGGGACCACAAGCTCTAAAGATATTAGGAAATGAAGAGGAGAGCCTGTGTGCCATTAGATGCGCAGGTTCGAATCCAAACCGGCCCCGGTTTTCATCCGACCGTTACTCCAGCGAGAAAACTCGTGTGGAGGCGGTACGGTTTCCGGGCGGAAGCAGTTTATAATCCCTACTGCACCAGCGTGGACTCGGTTCAGACAACATAGTCTGGGTATGTGGTGAATGAGGGCCTGCCCATGTGACGGGTGCGACTTTAAACAAAAAAATTGAAAATCGCCTTCCAAAAAAAAAAAAGAAAAAAGAAAAACTACTTTAATATTATATTTGTATGGATCATATTGAAGAGAAAGAGATGGAGAAAGTGAGATGCAAATCTATATATAAAGTAACAAACATATCACAAGAAAACCAATCAAGGGTGGCCTAGTTGCAAAAGGGTTTATGACTATCACTCTAAAATGTGTGAGGTTTCAAGTTCAATTTCTGCTAGGTGCAAACAACCTTGAAGTGACCATGCCAACCTTCTAAAAAGGTAGGACTCTGCCTCGTTTGAGTTTGTGTATCAGTGAGTTCAAACTCCATGCCAACCTTCTAAAAAAGGAGTACTCTACCTCGTTTGAGTCTGTGTAGCAGTGGGTTCAAACTCCATAGATTAGTCGGCCAAAAGGTCGGAAATCATGATTACCCAAAAAAGAAATCACAAGAACCGCTAATAAATGAAGAAGAAAATAAGTAGAGAAAAAGAGAGAACGTTTTTCGAGTTTGGAGCATCGGATGAAAAAGATGGTTGTGTTTTAACTTTCTAAGTTAAAAACCTAACTTTATCTAATCGTACTTATTTTTTAGCCCAAACATCCAAATTGAATAGTAAGGGTATCTACTATGGTAAACCTTTTTAAATGTTTATAATTGTGTTTTGACATTAATTTATAAACTTTTTTGTTTTATAAATCTATCTCCACTATGTATAAACCTTTTTAAGTTTTATAAACATCTCACATAATTCGAATGCATTAAATCATGAAAAGGTTCAATATCCTAGACCTCTTCATGCCACATAAGCTTGAAATATATGTTCATTATGATTTACAAGTTTTTAGACCTCTTCATAACTTTATAAACCTTCTCATAAACCATCATAGTTGATGCTCTAAGCTTATTAATTTGTAAAGCCCATAATCAAACATAATATTTATTTAGCTATCACGCGATATATCTTTTGTTAGCTACTTTGTTAGCTATATTCCAATCAAAGATTTTATATACTACATTTATCAGTCGTTCAAATTATCTTATTTTGTTGTTCCACTAACTTTTGATGTGACAATCGACAAGACTAAACAACAAACAATTTCATATGTGATTGTTTATCTAGAGGAATGTCACACGACAACAATATTAGTTAAGTGTAGATTTGGACGAGATGGATAATACACGCCAAATGTAACATATCAAATATTTTTATGTGACAAATCGAGTATAATGTACATGTTTTTTTCTTGAATACCTCATACGTACTTGTAACTAACGTCTCACTGCTAGCTACTGCTCTCGTAATATCAAATGGTGTAAACTTTTATATAGTATAAACCATAATGAAACTTATCACACCTACTTTTACCTACTTGGCGATTACAAGCTTTTGTTAACCAATTTGACCTTGATCTTAACTATAATAATAGTGACTACAACTAATATATTACCTCAACATTGGGCAAGTGTCTTACTATATTTATACGAATAATTTGCTATTGCTTAAATTTATTCCAACATAAAACTATCGTCAATTGTAACGGAAAGTGTATAATTAAACAACATTACTCGCTAAAAAGTTAATTATAGGGTACTCGCTGCCGCAACATGCGAATACCGTGCTAGTCATATATAAAAGGATTATCTCAATGAGATGTTGCGAGATGTACTTCTGAAGCTCATTAAGATACGAGTTATTAACTTCTTAATCGTGTTATAGTGATTATTTTGTCTATTTTCATATTGTATTCCCGAGTGCTTACTGAAATTGCAAGATAACTTATTTCTATTAAGAGCGTTAAAAGAGCGTTAAAAGAGGCGTTATGCAGACTGTCACGTTAGTGTTTACCGGATAATATTTCTATAACACAAAACAAAAAAACACTATTCCAATAACATTTTTATAACACACAACTAAAAAACACCGCTCATTCCACTTTTACACTAAAAGAAGAAAACAAAAAGACACAAACTTCCCATTATACACATTGTGATGGTGCCTAAAACGTTGAACCCTAGTGCGGTGCAACTATACGGCGCCAACACTGCGCAGAGTCCTCTAACCATAATTTTGGACCAGAAACGACAAAAAACACTTGAACAAATGGTTATTTCTTAAATAGTAGTTTGTAACATATACTATGACTAGTTCAACTAAAAACCAACATCAAAATAGTAGTTGCTTAAAACTTTAGATTTATAAGGAACTCAATGAAGGGTATAGTCTAAAAAATCAACGTAAGTAATATGAGGATATGGTAGTATAGTACTTACCTATGAAATCGATTACAAGACGGCCATCGGAGTAACGACCAGCAGAATGATGGAAATAAGTTTCGCCATAAGGGACTGGAAGTTGTCCATAAATAGCTGCTAAAGTACCCGTATCCGAATTCGAATCACCAAAGTTAAATATGGCAGGAAAGTTACATTCTGGCAAAGATAATATTGGTATCGGTTGTAAAAATGTGACAAAGATTAGTAGCAGCCAGATTGGAATCATTTTTCAGGTAGTGAGATTTCAAGAGAGAAGGATTTGATATTTGAGATTATAAACAAGAAAGTGAGGTATTGATTTGAATATTAAACACGAGTTGACTGTTTAAAAGTGTTTAAAAGTCTTGTTGCTGTTACTATTTTCATAGTAGTAGTTATACAATGTGCATATTTTATTCCATTTCTATGACTTTATTTATTGTTCAACAATAACCGGGTATGGGTATGTTACGTTAAAGGTAACAGTAGCAAAGAGCAGTAACTGTAAGTAGTGGCGGAAGCAGCTGTATGTTTTGATCAAACATTTGTAACATATACATATACTCATAATTTGTAAGTGGAAACGTTAGTTGCTAAAAAAGCTACTAGAAGTAGCATTTAGAAAAAAGTAGAAACACTAGTTGCTTGTTTCTAAACAAGCATTTTTTTGCAAAACATTAACCGCTAATTACTAGTTGCTTCAAAACACTTCTAAATGCTTGCTATCAAACATAACTAACATACGCGTAATAGATTATAAACCCAAGATCAAGATCTTCGGTCTCTTTATGGTATATAGGCATGAAACAGTAACTCATTAAACAAAATATAAACATATTCGATGTTCATGTATTTGAGATATATTCTTTGATATTTAAATTGCTATTTACACCGGTTATTGTTCTGTAAATTGCATTAACTTTAAGGGTGCGTTTGGTTCATGCTTTTGGAGGGAATGGAATGAAAGAAAGATTAAAACCTATGTTTGATTTTTAGGCGGGGACCACAATTTGGGAATGAGGGAATAAATGAATGATAGATTTCATTCCTACATTAGTTGGGTGGTTTCACTTGAAACCTGCGGGCCACATTTTTTTCATTTCCCACATCTTTCAAACATTTCCCAAATCAGAATCCAATTCCAATCTCACTTACGAACCAAACGCACCATAAGTTATCTAATCATTATGTATTGTTCGTATATAATGTAAACAGAAAAAGCGTCCTTGTGGTTTGTCTAAACCGGATGTTTTTTTATAAAAGGTTGTGCATGCATTTTTGAAGTTTTTTTTTTTTTACAGAGATTATGCATACAATTTTAAAGTTTTAAGAGCTAGTATGTGATTTGGAAAAACCCAGTGGTGACGATTAGCATGTGCAAATAGGGTAATCACACAGGGTCACCGTTTGTGAGGGGTCTCCGATAGTGTATGTTCATTGGTAATTATACATGTTTAAGTATATTTATACATGTCTAACTTAAATATTTTCAGCTATTTTTAAATATTATATAAGAGGATCTCCGATTTAGTATATATGTCTATTAATATTTATATATGTCTAAATATATTACATTTTAAATTATCCATAATAGTTAATATTTTCATGATTTAAGAGGCCTCATTCGTAATTTCGCATCGTACCACCTAAATGAATAGGGCGGCCCCGGAAAAACCACACATAAGTTTTCCATAACTTGTTTGGCAAAAATATGTCAAACGGTAAGGGAGAATTTTTAGAACTATAGTCAACACGTACTGTTATTTACGGAGTACTCCGTAGGTAACTATAGTCAATCACGCAATCATTTTTTTTACATAATTAATTGGTAACTAATTACATTATTATTTATTTATTATTATTTTTTTTTACCATAATTTTTTTTTAACGGCGAGTTAGTAGTTAATGATTCAAGCCCACAGTGACATCCAATTAAGCAGTATGCAAGCATCGAACCTTTCTCTTTAGGGGATAAACCCCACTCCTGCTTCTATTTTTTTTAAATTTTTTTTTAATGATATATTTTTATTTATTAAAAAACAAATAATTTAATCTTTGTTTTGTTTGATTTATGATTTTTAATTATAGTTTTTTATTATTAAAGATAATTATTTAAAAAGTTTAATCATATTATTAATTGTATCTTATTCATATTTTTGGTATTTATCTTCTACTTGTGTGGTATATCAACAAAACGAATTTATAAATTTATAAATTAAAAAATAATAATTAAAATATTACCTAATAAGGAGATAATCTTATTTTTGAAATACGAAAGTCCCTACTTGGAGGTTTTGTTTTATTATATAAAAGATTTTCTTAAATGACGAAAACGTTGTAAGTTATTCTTTTTTATTGCCAACTATCTCTATTGATTACAAAGATATCATAAGCATAAATTTTATGAAATTTTTTGTACATACCCAAATGAAACTTTAAAATTTCATATTTACCCAAACGGACTCAAAGCCCACAACCGAGCTTGCGAATTAATCAGACTGCGTAATATTTTTCCACAGACCGAGCAGCGAAATAAATAAAGCTTGGACTAGCGCAGGAAACTTAAAACATTAAACTTATAACTAATTTGTTGTTGACGATATTCATCAAGCAACTTCATCGTGCAACAAAAATAAAAGCAAAAGAAAAACAAACGTTGATGATTTTTCGTCGACAACAATAACAACTTTCACCCACATTGACTCAAAGTGCGCAACCGGATTTGCGCCAATGACTCAGACTATCTAATATTTTTAACCTTTTCATCAATGTACTTACGAGGACATATGCTCAAAATCAAAATAACGTGAACGTGAGATTTCATTTAATCGTTTCTAGAGAGGTGAATGTGATTTGGGAATTTATCATTAGCATATATTCAGTTATCAGAATTATTTATGGAAGCAGTTTCTCTACTCTTGGGTTTACCTTATGGTAAGGGTATGATTAGATTACACTTCAAATCCCGTATAACTTGTTCAGACATGATTAAGTATTATTGTTGGTGATCATAAGCATATATGAGTTTCACAAGTACCATTTGTCAACAGCTACAAACAAATCACCATAGGATCAAAGCATCGCTAACTATAAAAACGACGTGGGCAACGATCCGCCGCGTTGCGGCGGGGCGCTGTTTAATGTTGTTGATCATTGCACTGGTGTTTAATGCTTAACAGGCCCACTACGTAATATTTAAAAAGCATTGTATTCATGTCTTTTTATTAAAGAAAGCGAGTCATAAAATCAAACTCATGGGTTTGGTCAAGCTGAGTGAAACATAAATTGTTATATAAACGTACCCAGGTTAACAATATCTTACAAAGATTAAATACTCGCAGATTTCAACAGTCGAGAAGCCTGGTTGCGTCTTGTCAATACATTTTGCTATGGTCTTCCAGAAACAACACATCTGCCATCTTAAATGGTTGGACTCTTTGCAGGAATTCCAAAAGGTTAGCTGTTTCTGGTGTTGGTTCAAAAATCCATCATCGACATGCTGCACACAAAGACAACAACAAAGTACGATTATTGTAGTTGTAACACCCCCAAAAATATAGAATCGCGGAAGCATACAAGCATTTGGGGTGCTACGAAATAGGAATCACAACACAAGATAAAGAGAACGGAGTAGAAATCCGTTTCAAATATATTACATAATTGTTAAGTCAAATGTAATACATAAGTTCAAGTTTTATAAAATAAGGCCCAGTTACATGACTGTCCCATTGTTTTCAGAGTAACGCTTGTGTAAAAACACTTAAGATTCTTATGACCTCGCCATGCACTGCCATCAACATATACATACTTTAAGCACCTGAAAAACATGCTAAAAGTCAGCTAACG